>OMNV01013458.1:14163-48148 GCA_900303265.1 Brotula barbata
CCCAGACATCTTGGGCTTCAGGGAGAAGAACATGGCCATCTGTAATGGGAGATTACTGATAGCCCAATTATCTTCACCCCACATTGACATGGACCATACTCTTTCATTGGTAATTATACTTGAGTCACTGGTTAAGTATGGTGTGCTGTAGGGTCTGTCAGTGTGGCTGGGCTTTGGTGTTGTCACTGGGATCATTGCATCTCCATATATGGTTTAACACATTGCCCATTTTCTTGACAGTTTAATGGACGCTGAGTGCTGAACTTCCTATTATTGTTGTTGACAATTTGCCAGGATAAATTTCCATTAAGGCTCTGTTGAATTTTCATTTTCAATTCTAACCTCAATCTCAAACTAAACTCACATTTCACAGCTCTTCATTAAAATCCATGGCCGGCTGTTCCTTCGACCTCAGTTCTACACCTCCAGACCTCCTCCTCTTTAGCTAACTGATGGTCTTCCAGGGCACAACAACAACATACTGGCAAGACCTGAGGTGAGATGTTCCATCCAGTACACCATACAACGTAAATGAGGCAATCATGAGAAGCTAACTGGAGTTTAGCACATGACATCTATATCATGTCATCATGGAGCTTCAGCAGTGCCAGAGACAGAGACAGATGAGAGACAGCACGATGTTAGCCTGAATGTTCACCTAGTGTGAGATTAGAACCTAGGCACTGTTTGTTCCTGTGAATGTCAGATGCAACAATGCCCAGGATGTACCAAAATACTGGAATCTCTCTGGGTATCTTAAGTCTGTCGTGACAAACAATGACAGTAATGACGAGGAAACAAGCAGCAGGAATCCCACCTTATCCCACCCATGGTGCAACAAGATGGCAGGGAGATACGGAGGATTGGTTGACAGAGTGATCCTGAATCTTTGCTGATTTTTGGGATTAGGCCATCTTTGCGTAACCATTGGCTGTTTGAGTCTATATTCTGGCCATTTTAAGCCTCGTTACCACAAGTCAACTCGAGAGTTGAGGACACTCTCTCTGCCAATATGTCACCAGGTTGAGAAACATTGTCAATCAGCTATGAATGGTTGGTACTGTATGTTCTTTGAGTCACAGAGTGGGAATTGCAGAGGTGGCCAGATTCTTTTTAGCTGGACCGTCTCTTCAGTCTAACATCAACTTTAGCTTGACTTGCTTTGTGCTCAGTTTAGCCCTGGATTGTGACTGTTCGTTTCGGTTCTATTGATCTTCCTGTGAGGAGGTAAGGAAAGACAATTTGATAATAAGGATATTTGAATATTAGTGGAACATCAATACAGGCCCACCTGGTGGAACCAATGTGCCTGGAGACGGACAGCTGGTCACCAATTATCACCCCTGGGTTCTTGGCTGCGCTGGTTGGACACAGCCTTGTGTAGCCAAGCTGGATTACGATGTCGTGGTGGATAAAAGAGGAGGCGGGGTTGACCGGCAGCTTAGAGGTTATAGACAAGTTAGCGTCACCTATTTTTGGCGATTGTATGCTGTTTATATAGCCCATTAATACAGTATTTCAGAGTTTGAGGGGTTTTACCGTAGCTTGTATTTGAATGCTAAAAAAAGAGGGTAAAATGGTTTTGCGTCAGCTTCGCGTGCAGACGCACACACAGAGCTCACGGGTGTTTCATCTATCCACACGAAACTATGAGCTGGTCTGCTTCTCTTTCCCACAAGTGGAAACTGTCATTTAAAGCTTTTCTTTATCTCTCCCACTTCTCTCTTCTCCTCTGCAGTTTTGTGTTTTTTTCTCTGTCCCCTTCCTCTCCTTTGTTCCTCCTCTCTCTTACTCCCACACACTTCCACACACCTTTGCCTTCCCAGCATTTTCTTCCTTTTCCTCATTTTCTCTCTCTCTCTCTCTCTCTCCCTCTCCCTCTTTCACATCCCAATTACTTCATGTTATATCGCCACAAAGATTTCAGATCCCTCTCTCTTTCAAACACACACACACACACACACATGTCCTCTATCTGACAGGGAACTTATGCACACACAAGAGAAGGGTATCAAGCAGGAGTGTTCACCATTAATATTTTACTAATATGACAGCTGGGTATGATGTGACTTGATGTGTGTGTGTATGAATGTGTGTATGTGTGATGTGAACCCATCACTTTTAATGAGGGCAGACAAAGCATATGGAGAGAGGCAGGGAGGCAAGGCGTTTTCTTTTGCCTTTTATTTTCCCTTTGAGAGTAGGTTTGTGTGTGTGTGAGTCTGCACACAGGATGTGTTTTCTGCCATGTTATGTGTGCATGGATAGACTATAATAATGTTGTGTTTGCCCGTATAAGCCACATAGAATAAGCCACAAGTAAATCAGCGGTGGAGGGTTGGGAAAACGTGTGTGTGTGTGTGGATTTGTGTGTGTCAACCAGATCACTGCACAGTGAAGTCATGGAGACAAAAAGACAGATGGGTAATGTCAAGTATTTCATAACTGTGGAGTTTATACATTTTTTTATTTGGCCTTATTTACCAAGACAGTCTGGCTAAAAACCCGTTATTATCGACGGTAACAGTCTGTAGGGAGCAGTTGTAGGGGTATGGAGGGCTTCTCTCACTCACACACACACACGGGACACTGCTCTGACTTTGCGAGGCTCATAACACACATCATGAAGATGCGTTCACGTCCTATTTTAGTGTCAAAGCTTGTAGTATATTTAATAAGTTTAAATTTGGTAAAGAAAGCATCCTGAGCACGTTAAGTTCACTCACTGCTCACGCTGCTTTAAAGATGGATGCCATCCTATTGGCAAACTGTTGTAGGTCAGAGCGTCACCGACTACATGAAATGAGAATTAAAAGAGAGCATTTAGGTTTGTCTGGTGTAGATTTGTCCATTTTGTTTGTACCTGATCTGCCCACTACAACAAACAACCTGTCACTAATGGGACGCGCTTCGGCAAATCTCAAGACCTTTCTCAAGATATTTAGAGACGAGATGTTTCTGAGAAATGAACGTTTTGAGTTTCTTTGAGTATACTTCAAGGATTATTACATTTGAGCCAATTTGCAATTTTTGGGGGGGCAAGCAGGGAAGGGTTTCTCCAACAATTTAGTGCTGGCAACTCTGACCGGAGAGCTCAGCCAGTGTGTCAACAGGGACACAAAGGTACTGCAGGGGGCAGTGCAGAGTATCAAAAACATGTCAAACTGGACCCCACTTTTGTTCTCTCTCTCTCTCTCTCTCTATCTCTTTGCCATAACCAAAATTTTTTATATCTTATGGTTTTGTCAAGGGGTTTAACAATAGAGGACCGGAAGAAGGGTGAGAGAGAGAGAGGGAGAAAGAGAGAGAGAAAGGGAGAGAGAAAGAGAGGGAGAGGAAGAGACCTGGCTAGACACTGGAACAAAATTAGAGTGTATGGTTCTGCTAAATGTCAGAGTTTGGGGCTTGGGCATTTCTGAAGAACTGAACACACACACACACACACACACACACACACACACACACACACACACACACACACACACACCTCATTAGCAGCAATACATGACATTTCTGGGCCATTCCGGCCAGGTGTGGGAGGGTAGGGGGGTGGAATTTTAATTCCATATTTTCATCTGAATTTGTCCTCACTTGCCATTGTGAAAATGGTGCAAATAAATAGAGCGTTCCGTTCATTTAAAGAGTCAGAGCTTATGTTGCAGTAAATGCATTATGAAGCAAGCTGTCAACTGCAGAACAAGAGCTGTCAACAAAAAACAAGAAGTGTGCGCTCCCAGCGTGTAGATCAGAGCTTCACATTTCACTAGCGGAAAAAGACTTCTTGTGGTGAAATAGTTTTGTTAATAGAAAGAAGACATTTAAAATAAGCCCATGAGTCAGGGGTCCACTTGAACCTGAGCAAATGCCACTGAGTGAACTGAAAAGGACAGAAGCAATGGAAAGACTCATGAACACAATCAAGAGTTGAACACGGCTCTATGAGCGTCACCTCAGAGACACGTTTTGGTTTCGTGTTTTGTGCACGTGACCCTTTTTCAGTTTACCGTAATGGCTACTGTACTTTGGACCAACCAGCTATGGATGAGAAACTTCAGTATATTTTCATTAGTGAGATCCAGATCAAGATTCTGGCCTCCATTATAGGAAACACAACCCTGAATCTGGCATCTTCCATTTTGAGAAACAGGCAGAAATGTCAAATGTCAAATCTTCCACTGTTTGCTAACAGGGGAAAAAAATCCAAAAACCTCAAACTTAAACCAAGGTCCTCCTTTAACCACGTCATAACAGTCATCAATGTATGTTCAAATCTAAATCTGCTCCTTTTTAAGATGTCCCTCTCACAAACAGACAACGCACACTCTTTTTAGAAAGAAGGGACCTCAAGGATGGCGAGGTAGCCGACTCGTTGAACAACCACAGTCATAGCAGCGCATTTGTTGAACAAGGCTCAAAGCTTCAGTCCATATTTATCTCAGACACACACACACACACACACACACAACCTGACAACCTCCGTTATGTGCTTCGGGTGCAGCCCAGTAGCAGGGTTGTAGTAAGCCACTGTGCTAATGTGAGAGCTGATTGGTCAGTTGGGTCACTTTGCTTGGATGAACCTGGGGCTGAAGAACTAATTGATATGACTCATCAGTTCCTTTCCTTCTTCCTCTTACTCTGCCGTCGAACTATCCCACTATCTATCTGTTTGTGTGTCTGCCTCCTGGTACATTGTGAGCGCTGTGTTCTTTGAGTGGAGTTTATATCCATTTATCAAATGCAGGCTCTACTTTTTGTTTTTATGTCCAAACCCGTGGGTAAATTCTGATATAATTACAGTGTTCTGAGAACGTCTGCGTTATTGCATTTGGTAAACATTTTTCCCATCTTATTTTTGGAGGGATTCTAACACATTGATTCTGTGCATTGGCTAAATGATCCGATCGGTGGAGTTTTCTCTGCAGGCTCGTTAGTCAACCAGAGGAGGTCAAATCTATCTGTTATCTGCTTGAGGTGGTTGTAAAATGATGCGTCTTCCCAAAGCCTCAAAAGATAACGTCTGCATCATCACACTTTGTTGTGGATGGATGGTAAATTACAATAAAGAAAGAGGTATCTGCAGTGATAAAATGACATTTAAATCCATACATCTTCTTTTAGTTTGACTGATTATTTCTTTAATTTCATCCTTAGGTTTGAATGTCTTAAAACATAACATCTCTGTTTTTTGAGCGTTCTGCTGCAGCCTTGGCCATTAGAGACAACTGTCATTTAAGAAACACACTTTGAAACAAGAAACATCTGAGAAACAAGGTGGATTTGTTAGGCATAATAAAATGTAAACTCACTATTATCTCTATTTCTCTTTTCTCTTCTTTTTATTACATATGTTTAGCTCCTTGCATTCACTTTGCCCTTGTTTTGTTTTGCTTTACTTTTCTTTACTTATGTTTTTGCTTTACATGTCTTCCTCCTCCTCCGGTCGTCCAGATTGATTGCTGGCAGAGGAATGTGGAGCTCCTTCCCCCTTCAGTGATACTTGGCCTTTGAGACTGTGAGGGACAGTGGGAGGAAAATAGAGAGAGACAGAGAGTGATAAAGGAGTAGAGAGTGGAAATAGAGACTGAAAACATCTTCCCTTCTGTTCTTCCCTTCACTCCCTTTTCCCTCTCTCTTTCTGCTCTCTCCCTTTCTTCTACCTCTCACTCGCCCCTCCATCACAGTGATCAGCAATGCTGACAGCAAAACGGAAAAACACTGTGATATTTTGGCAGGTGGGGGTGTGGGTGGGGAAGAGAGAAGGAGACAAGGAGAGGGAATAGCAAAAAACACTGGTGGTCTGTTTGAGTTTTCCATTAAAAGAATCAAATGCACAAACCCAAGAGACACGGAGATGGATGAGAAGGCAGAGAACGAGTGAGAGAAGCAGAGGATGGGTTCATCTCTCTCTCTCTGCCAAACACGTGCATCGATGAAAGCCACTGAAATTGATAGTATAATTCTGTCAAAGCGCAAACACCTGCGGTATCAAATGTGCACGCACGTACACACACACACTGGGATGAAACACAGGCCTTAGAATAACACTGCTACACTACAGATATTTGATTTTTTTATAAGACAAGTAACACCATGGTCCTTATTCATAAAACTGGACAGTGAAACGGACGCTAGGCTAAGCGAGAGGCTGAAGAGGTCGTAGATTTGAGAGGGGAGGTAGGGCCCTGCTGGTTAGAAAGTACCTTTCTTGTTTGAAGTGCTGCACAATAAATAAACTGACACTAAAAGTGTAGTTGGTCCACTCATGTTTTTAAAGACACAGTACTTGAACATTTTTCATTGGGTGAGTATTAAAAAGATGTGATTAAAAAGTAAGTTGTATTTCATGGTAAACGGAAAAGAATCCCAAAGATTAAAATGCATACCAAGTCCCTTTAATGCTCTCCACTCCAGTCTTCATACTTTTCATGCTTCATGCTTTTTCATCTTGATCTTGTGCAAGTCTCCTTGGTAAGAGCTTTTTCCTTCCCATGTCAGTGAAGCACCTTAAATTAAACCCAGTTGAACGGAAGATACAGTTCAGCCGAATTGAATTTTATCCCCACAAAGAACTCTGTACTTGGTATGCTGTACTCTTTCATCCTCAAGGTCACAGATTCTCTTCTTTCAGTAAAGAACGAGCATGTTCCTGTTTGAAAAGGTGAGGAAAATAAGACAGGCAAAGAGAGAGAACATATGCAAATGGTCGGAAGCGGTGCGGCGTAGATGAGTCAATAGATGTCCACCTTTCAAAAACCTTGACCTAGGCAAATCAGACAGAGAGGTCGACACGGAAATAAGAGGAGGGCGAAGTATCAAATATGGCAGAGTGGATGTAGATTCATCAAGATTTGTTCCATCCCCTTAACGCACAGAGATGCTGAGACACAATAGAAGAGAGACAGTGTAAGATGGATCGGACCGGATGGATTTCAGCTGTGTTACATCCCTGTGAGTTTATGTTTCACACCAATGCAACATTTGTGCATAATGTTAATGTTTTTGTTAGATCAGTTTAAGGTTACGTTATTTTAACCGTGTGCTTGAACCTGGAAAGATTATGATGAAATTTCTAAGACCTTATTTTGGTGTATTTATCAGTTTTTGTTTATTAGTCTTTATTATTTGTTTTTGGTGTACATCGTTTTTTACAGTCCGTAAGATTGAATCTGGATCTTTCCTTAGAGATACATGACCACCGTGAAGTGGTGGCCTGCTCAGTGGATGAAGAGTGGTCTATCAGGGACACAACAGCAGCCGCTCCCAAACCATCCCAAAACCCCTACAGAAAGCTGGAAAGAAATCCCAACATGCATACAGGGAATGGAATAAACCACACAGATCCCCTCCCCCCTCCCCCGACCACAAGAAGAACAATAGGAGATATGGGTGGGAATGAAAACAAATCTAAAATATGTTGTTTTTGTTCTCAGATTCAGAACCCTTAGAAAACTCCATCTGCTCTCCACATTCAAGACTATTATGGTGCCACGTTGGTCGGTGCAGTTATCGTGTGTGTGTATGTGTGTCTGATTTTCCATGTTCTGCTACATGTTCTCCGCACATATCCTTAATACCTGTGCATATGTGAGTGTAAAGGCCTCACACAGCTTGACCCCTCCTCATTAATCTCCTCTGAAGAGGAAATGAGCTTCATCCATCAAGTGGCCATCCTGTTGGGATAGACGATCACCACCCCTTCCCCCCACTCCACACGCACACGCACACACACACCTGGCAGAATAACTCCCTCCTTTTCATCCATCTATTCCTCCTATTTTCATCTGCCAAAATATATCCCTTCTAAAATTTCTTTAGACAAAAGACAGAACAACCAAAGCCAACTCCTAAAATACCGCCCCTCATCAGACCTGCCTGTGCTTTATCCAGCTGCCAAGACAGCCTGCTCGGCTCGCTCCTCTCTCCCTAAATCACGTTAAAGAAAGATGCATCTACGAGCGTCCACATTACCTCCTATTTCAGACGCTGCTTTCTGTTCAACAGCTCACAGGAGCTCAGACTTTCCTGAAATGTACATCAAAGCAGATGACAACCTTCATATAAGGATGTTTGTTAATAACCAAAACGTAACCTCTATCAACCTATGACAGAGGTTAATGATGAGACAAAAAACAAAGTCCATGTACTTAAAAAACATTACAGACATTAGGTAAAGGGAAGGGAAGCATATAAAAAAAAAAAGTTTCCAACAGCTTCATCATTGGGATATGTAGCCATTTCCAAGACTCTTCCAACAGCAACAAAATGTACTAAACACACACCAGTCCGGCATCGGTCAGCGGTGTTACCAGGAAAATAATGGCCCATCCAACAGGACTCAGGGTTTTTATGCAAACCTGCCAGAAGGACGACCATCTGTGCAGTGGCTGGCAGACTGTACGAGATACAGACGAGCTCAATACAGCGAAGAAATCGCCTGCTCAACATTGTCCATGACCTCTGGAATGGCGACTGGGCGTTCCACATAACAACAATCCAGAGCACCAAGCCAAGAGAACGCTAAGGTCTCCGCACTGATTGTCATCGAGTGATCTCATGCAGTGGTTCTTTAACAAAACGGTGAAGAACCAAGTGCCTCACCACCTCAGCGTAATAACTAAAATAAATATGGAGACTGCCGTCATCTGTCTAGATCATCAGCCAGAGGCCACGGTTCACAAATGTGCACTGATTTTGCTTTAATCTAATATCTGTTGCACGTGAAGGATAAAGCATAAACAAAGATGAGGCTTGGGATTTAAAGAGACCCAATGCACAAAATCAGTGCTCGTATTTACCTGGATTTCAGTGGAGCTACCTGCCCGTCTTTAATCCTTAGAGGTGGTTAATTCCAATAAATAAATGAAAAGACTTCTCTAAAAACACAAAGCTGTCGGATTATACCAAACCAAGAACTATTCTGAGGGGAAATAAAATGTATATATTTGAAGAGCTAGTAGAGATTAAAAACATATGGCACGTGAGCCAAAAGGCAAATAAGACATCAGAGAAGAATAAGCCATCTGGCTCATGAAGACACAGGAGAAGAGTGTGAAAATTCATTGTATTTTGCTACTTTGTTATTTCACTCAGCTCAACACCGGACACATAAAAAAAGAAAAAAAAAATTGACGTAGGTGATACCAAAGAAAATATAGCATTTTAAATATAGAAACAATATGTTCTGGTTGTATCCGTGTTGTGATGTTTTTAGAAGTCTGATCTTCCGTGCCCCGTCTTTACTGCTACAATGTTAAATGAAAGTAGTCTTACTTGCCTGACCTGTAACTGAATGTGTAGAAAAGCTCACTGTAGGAGTTGTTGCAGCCAATTGGTTTTAAAGTCCCATCACAGAAGATAAACACATAACACTAATAATAACATGAATACTAATGCTACTACTACAACTAATGACAATAATAATCACAATGTGTGCAGGCAGCACGTTCCAATTGATTGTAGTATAAATAGACAACGGTTATTAAAAATAGAAAGAGGCACAGCTGCAAATCTGCCTACAGACCATCCTCAAAAACTGAGAGACTATAAGACAAAAAAAAGACAGAAACTTCCAAGTGGTTGCAGCCACTGCATATTGATTCACTTTTATTCATTTAAATCCACTTTTAGGGGTTTGTATTAGGGAGCGGACCAAAAACTCCACGCCGGCCACCTTCCGTGCTTTGTATAACTGCATCAAACAGAAATGCCTCCATGGAGAAGCAGTTCACAGTGTTGAACATGTCTCTAAACGGATTTGGGCTGGATATATGGATTTGTTTTCTTTCATTTACACCCGCTGTTGTTCCTGGTCAGTGTCAGCAAATTTACACAAAAATTGACTTGGAAGCTCAGAACCCTTATTGGAATTTTAGTGATAAAAAAAAAAAATGTGTTCAATTCTGAGTGCGAAACGACAACTTTTTAATTTATTTTGCAAATGTGGAGGCTTGCATAAAACTTTTTGCAGAATTGTGACTTAAAATGCACAACCCCTGCTAGGTAACATTCCAAGCAATGTATTATGAGAATGTATGAGTGAGAGAGAGATTGAGCTCAGTATAACAAGATTTATGGGGCTTTAGTAAAAGACCGTGGGAGTTAAAGGAAACTTTCTCTCATCAAAGCAGCTCCCCGTGCTTTGTATTTCCTGCCATGTATAACTAATCATACATATTGTACATGCTTTGGTCTATATTTTAACACGTCTGTCTGCAGACAACGTGCATGTCTCTGTGGGTGAGAGCGTCCTGCCACATTGGCTTTGCTCGTCTTTGCTTTCTCTCTCCTCTCCTCTCCTCTCCTCTTTTCTTTGCTTTGCGGCCTTGGCTTTCTCCCACTAACATCCCTTCAGAGTGAAGAGAGAAAGAGGAGACAGATATGAATGGAAACCAGGGGGAGGTGTGATGAGGATTGGCTGTATTCACCGGCAAAACCATGGCAACACACCCGTGTTACCTTGAACCAAACAAGACGGTCCAACTGTAGATAATGTTTAGAGATTAAGTGCAGCTCAGTGTTCTCCTTAATTAGTTTGATCCTTCACATTTTAACAGCAACTGCCAAAATGTAGTTTACTTAAAATCCTTCAAGATGAATTTATTGTTTTGGGGTTCATTGGTGACAAACTACATTGGGTTTACTGTGCATTAGTGTTAGACTTACGTCCGTCCGTTTGACCATTTTGTTCTATTCCCTCATTTTCATATAGTAGGGAACAACGTGAGGTTGCACCATTTCAGGCTCGTGCTCAGTTTCAAACATGTATTCAATTTAAAAATGTCTTCCAAGGGTGTGTTTTACGAAAATCTCTGTCTCCATTTTTGAATCCACTTAATTAGTTTAATTTATCATTAATTATTATTATTATTATTATTATTATTATTATTATTTTTTAGTTAATCCGACAGGGCCAACACAGCAGCCCAGATGTCTCCACAGCAACTTCATCCAGACTGTCCTGGGGGATTCCTAGATGTTCCCAAGCCAGATGAGAGATGTGATCTTTTGAACACGTCCTGGGTCTCCCCAAGGGTCTCCTCCTCCTCCTCCTCCATTCGTACAACTCCAAAGGGAGACGACGTCCAGGTGACATCATTACTAGATGTCCGAACCACCTCAACTGACTCCTCTCCATGAGGTGGAGCAGCAGCTGTACTCTGTTATCGCTCTTTTTTACATTTTTCCTCCACTTTTTCATTGTACTGACATACAATACGCACACAACGAAGGAAGACTTGGGCTGAGACACAATAATTCCAAATAAACAGTGATGATGACACAGTGCAAGCTCAAGTATTATCCCACTAAGGGTCTTTTCCTGTAATCCTATAAACACATTTCACTGACGCACCTTAAAGAGACACACACACACACACACACACACACACACAGAGAGAGCTTAACAAATGAGTACAATTAGCTATAGAGATCAATAAGATTTTAAATGAAACATACTTATCATTGTGGCCCACAGCTTGTGACTGTCAGCATTGAGTCTTGCTGACAACATTGGAGAAATGTACAACACAATGTTCAGTGAGTGTGTGTAGGTGTGTTTGTGTGTTTCCCCAATGGAGACATGGGCAGAACTGAAACACTATTAGCTCGGAGTACAGGGAGCACTTAATACTGACAGAGATGAAGAGGGGGGCAACGTGAGCAGAGGTGTACAATGTGTGTGTGTGTGTGGTGGCCATTGCTACATAAAGCTCACTACATAGAGGTTACTGAAATTAAATATATACGGGTACAAACATTTCCTCTCCTGGCCAGTTAAAGTGTGGAAACTTGTTCACCAACTGTTTCATTCAGACATCGTGGCTGTCGTCGAGGCTGCCGGTCACGTGACCTGCTGGTGACCTATTTGGAGGGTCTGTAAATCCATACTCATAATTCAGATTTGTACTTTGGAGGTTGTAACTGTAAGAAATGCACCCGGTGAATACAACGCACAAAAAATAGGCACAACTATTGTCTTTGTTACAAACATATGTGTAAGTTTTGTCAATTCATACCTAAAAATGAGACATAGACGTACAAATGCTCGATAAAAATAAATGTAAAGGCTCCATCCATCAGTTCTCTGTCCTGTATGTGGTGATAGAAGCTCAATATCTGCCAACTGCTAACGTTTAAAGTGAACAAATCAGTTTTTAGGAAGAATGCACGAAGTAAACAATTTGGATTTAAAAAAAAAAAAACAAACAAACAAACATTATGGTTATTAGCTTTTTGTTTGGCCTGTATCATACCACACCCTTACTAAACACACAGCTGGTGTGGATTTTAAGAAACCTTGAAATCTCAGATTTTCTCCGCGGTCGTTACAGAAACAGAGGAGCGACAAGCAGTCGTTAACAGCACAAACAAACCAAAGTCATGTTGTTCTATCAGGCATTAAAATATGACAGTCTCCTTTGGTATATTCCCTGCTGTACACTGTGTGACGTCCTACATCACTTGAACATCTGTGTGGTCCTGTGTGTGTGTTGAAGATGAACACACGTCACAGCACGAGGCCGTGTATGACACCTGAAGCTGAGATCAGCACAGAGAGTTCCCGAGTTCCCCGTCTGTGTCAGAGGAGTGACATGAAATACATCAAACAAGAACTAATACTGTATATACAAAATTAGTGTTCATGTTTGGAGGCAGCGGAATGAATGCAAGACAATTTCCTGCTTTTGAGCATGGAGAGAGATACATATTCAACGCGACATAATTTGATCGTTCTTGGGAGAGAAGTTCCAAGGACGTGGGTAAATAGAAAAGATGGAAATATGGACGGACAAAAAAAAGACCCTTGGAACAGCAGCTGCAGATAGAAAAGGGCAAAATATGGAGAGGAGAAAGAAGAATGAATAAGAAGAATGAATAAGAAAAAACAGATGTGAGGGAAGGAAGGACGAAGAGCTGGTCAGAAAGAAAGAGGGGTGGGATGATGAAGAGGGAGGAAAAGCAAAGGAGATGGCAGAAATGAAATAAGAAGGTGGAGAAAGTGAGGACAGAGGGGATGGAACAGGGGAGGAGGAGGAGGAGGAGGGGGGGCAGTGGTGGTGCAGTGTTAGTGTTGGGCTGGGAGGAGAGAGAGAGAGAGAGAGAGAGAGAACTGTGGGGGCCAGAAAAACAAGCAGAGAATAAACAGATCGAAGGAAAGGGGAGAGAAAAACAGGCTGAGAGGGAGAAAGAAGCACGGAGGGCTGGAGGCAAACTCAGCATGAGGTGAACAGACGAGGCGGTGACGGAGAGAGGGAGGAAATCAAGAGAAAGGCAACTCCAAGAGGAAGGTACAAGAGACAAATTTAAAAAAACGAAAATGAGGACAGAGGAACAAATGCAAGTCGCAGGGATAAAAAGTCCAATGTTCAATCAGGCTGAAACGTCAAGCCCGAGTGTTTTCTCTCTTATCAGATGTGTTTACATGATGTCCGCTCATTCATTGCATTAGCATACAGTAAACCAGCAGCAGAACGGAACGTATCAAACGGAATCATAAAAGGGACGGAGAGAGAGAGAGAGGATCAAGGTGAGGAGCAGGGAGAAGTGATGAAGAGGAAGAAAAATGAACTAAGCCGCACAGCCGTTTGAATTGGCTGTCAGAGCTCTCCTGTCTTTATTACGTTTCTATAGAGGTGTTTGGAACGAACAAAGGGAGAGAGTCAGCAACGTGTGTGGGTCCTGCATGCCCAAGGCTACCAGAAACACTCCTGTCAGTGTGTGTGTACTCACGATGCACGCAAAAAAAAAAAAAAACCACACCGCTTCACAAACACACACACACAAACACACACACACACACACACACAGCAGGAACGAGGTGCTCGTTTGCCAATGGGGTCTTTTCATTGAAGCCTTAGGCTCAACCTTCAGCTGATATAAGAGAAGCACAAGGCCGACACCGCTGAATAGAACACAATTTTTTCCCTTTTTCTTGCTTCTCGATCATTCTTCAGCAGTGAGAAGGTCATTGGAGGTTGGGAATTGTTGTCGGGTGTGTTGATGTAACAAAATTACAAAATTCCATTTTTCGATCTATCTTTCCACCCGCGTTTATGTTCCTGGCACGTTGGGTTTACATTCAGTGGCATGACAGCCAAGTAAAGGCAGCCAGTGACACCTACTCAGAGAAGTGGAGCCATCAAAAAAGGAGACTTGAGAGTACAAAAGGACGGGCCTTAGTCGTGAGCAGAGGGTAAGCAGGGATCGCACACCAGACGTCCAAGAGTACCCAGTCTAAAGGAACAGGCAAAAAGGCAGAACAGGAAGTGGTTTGAATCGGAAGTGAAGGCACGACAAGACTGGCTGTGTGTGAGGTAAGAATGGTGACAGAGTGTGTGTTAGTAGGAGTGGGGGGGGTAAGGACAACATGAGCCATCTTAAAAATGCTCACATTCCTAATCAGCGAATGGTGGTCCGTTCTGGTTTCAGGTCTCCTCTGCACCCATTGATGTTTTACAGTAAATGTGATAGTGATTACTCTTCCTTTTCACTCTTACACCACGGTTTCATCAGATATGTTTGCAGCTAAGCCACGGATTTTCATCATTCCTCTTTTCCTTACCATTCAAATAACACGGTGAACTGTAGGCCCACCTACGATAGGCAGGTCCTGTTTTGGACTCAGATGGTGAATTTGCCCCTCGTTGAGGAGTCCTGGTGAAGTTCTTTGACCTGTATTATTGCTCTTCATGCGGTCGTCACATCCACGCCCACGTCCACACAGGTCAACCGTCTCAGGAGTCAGTTGGTGGCTGAGCGATGAATTTAAAAGCTTTTCCGCTGATTTTTTACCTCTCTTGGGCAGCCTGGCTTTTTAATCATTGGTAAGTCCCCTCATTTATTTATTTTAGTCTACAGGCAGACAAGTCCAAAGTCTGTTTTAATTATAAATATCATGCTTCGAATTCTGTCTTGGTGGTTTAATATTCTCTGTGTCATCTCTCCACCATTTTTTTTTATGATTTTATTTACTTTACAGAATCCTCTAAGCTGATGCAATCTGTATCTTGTCCCACTCAAATGAAAATTATATTATTGATTTAATTTCCTCTAATGATTTTATTTCTCAAGAGCTGGTTGTTTTTGGCGTTTGTATCTCTGATTAATAATTGTCTAAATTGTCCTCGGTGGTGGATTGGATTGATTTGAAGCCCTTCTGTGTGATATTAGCGTACGTACTCTCCCCCTCGTGTGTGTGTGGGCATCCACCCACTTCCTAACACACGCAGGTGGCTTTGACACTTTAAACTGCCTGTAGGTGTGAATGAGATTTCCTGTTTTGCTGCGTTAGCCCTGTCCAGCATGTAACCTGCCTCTCAGCCGTTGAATAAAGACCCCTGCCCCCGCAGCCCTGCACAAGATGGGGATAATCCACCGTTCAACACGTGACGTGAAGCAGCGCCTCGTTCACAACTGCAGGATTTTATGTTTCTGTTTCATCATCTGGGGACCCCTCCGTCAGCCAGACCAGACAAGGCTTAGTTAACGTTAATATGATTTAATCCTTCTGAAAGTATAGCGACTCACCGGTTAATGGGCGCTAACACTGATTTATTTTGATTTCGATCAGACAACGGTGCTTACGTAACACGTGGATGTGTTAAGAGCGTGTAAATGTACCGACTGATCTCGGCTGCGATGCGACCGGAGAATCTCCTTGTAAAGTAACCCAGGGAGTGAAAAAACACATCCAACAAATGGAACTTAGGTAATTATTAGCAGTAAGGGGAGCTATGAGAACGGGAACATGAGCGTTTACCGTCTTCACTTCAGTGGATCAGTCATTTATTTTCAACGGACATCGTGCTGAGTTCTAAAAGCTCTCACTACTTCATCCTCAACCATCGCATCTGTGTGTGTGTGTGTGTGTGTGTGTGTGTGTGTGAGAGAGACAGAGACATAGATACACAAACTCACACAGACAAAATAGTCATTTTACATCTCCGTTCAGCTGCTAATCAGACTTGAAAAACACGGCAACAAGGTTGGGTTCTGCTAACTGGCGATTCATCACTGTACGAGTGGAAAAACATGGCGGAACGACTGACGCTCACACACACACACACATTATGTTAACATGCGCTGAGTTCTCTGATTATTTGTCTGGTTATTTGAAATGTAACATCCCATTGCCTAAAGTTGTAACATGCACGGAAACACACCAATTGACTTTGTCCGCTCTGTCTCATCTTCAGTGTTATGTCTCCGTTGCTGTCCCTCTGATCCAATCCCTCGCTCCGAGCAATGGGTGTGCTCGCTCCAGTCTTTCTCTAATATCCCACCTCAGTGTGTGTCCACCGCTGCCACGATCACCTCACACACGCAGACACACACACCCTTCCTCCTGCCTCGCTCTCTCTTTTCTACCACTTCCTTCCTTCCCTGTCCTCACCTCATCTGGCAACACGTCTCCTCATTAAGTCGCCCCCCTTCTCCTCTTTGCCCCCTGCTAAGTGCTCACTCTTCAAAGCTATATTCAAAGCACTGGAGGAGATTGGAGGAGCGATGGGTCCTATGAAACAGATAAATGGGGACTGTGTGTGAACACAAAAACAAGAGTGTTGGGGCTAAAGTGTGTGATGTCTGTCCTGGGGCAGGGTGGAGTTGAGACAGGGTCCTTACGTTCTGCCAGGAAGACTTGTACTTCCCATCACTCTAACTTTTCCCCCAGTCAAATCCATCCCTTTCCTCCTTGTACGTCAACGTTTTATTCATTATCTTCAGCCCATTAACGCGCTCAGCCACACCTCCACTCATTTATTCATTGGTCCAATCACATTCGGGTGAACCACTGACAAACATTTCTGTCTGCTGATGGATGCCACTCTCATCTGTCCTCCTCGTCACAGCTTCCATTTCGGTCCACATCCATCTGTCCCGGAGCAGGCTCCACGCCCCCGGCGTCTTTGCCGGAGGATTGTGGAGGATTGGTAGTCCCCGTTTCCACGGAATGGGGAGAGTCTTTTGTGCGTTTGTTGCAATAAAAACCTCCAAGTTCATTTAAGTTTCAAAGTCTTTCTGGTTGATATAAATGATGTAATTTCATACTTCAATGAGCAGAAGAAAAAAACAACAACCAAAAGGAGTCAACCAAAAAATGACTGAATTTTAAAATAGGACCAAAGTTGCTGTTGCTGCTCGTGTTTTAGTTTGTTCCATCTAAAAGCGAACATGTTGCTTCAGCGCTGCTCGTTTTGTAGTGCGCCAAGTGAACGCTGGTTATAAAGTATCTTGTTGTGCGTGTCAGACATCAGACGCACGGTTCTGACATTCCTCCCTTTTCTGTTTAGCGTCTTATGAAAATCACTGCTACTAATCAAGTATGGAGCTGTTTACCAAAAGTCACCGTCTCTCATTATCACTACCTCCGTCTTTTACCTCCGTCTTCTCCTTTCACTTCACGCCCTCTCCTGCCAATCATTATGCAGATTTCTCCTTTCAAAAACAATGCTGCATTCGGAATTTACATCCATCCCTCCCTCCTGCTGCACCTTCATGCTTCCCTCCATGCCCAAAAGGATGACCTCAACATCGCTTGGAGAAGCGGACATTGGCTGCCCACCCCCCCTCAGCATCATTAAAGGTTGACCTGTCAGGGAGGAGTGGTGTGTAACCGTGTATGAATATGTGTATGTGTGCATCCACATTTTTGTGTTCTATCATGCTTGTGTATTTGTGTTACTACACAAGTAGATGTGTTTTTGGTTGTGTCAAAGATAGTAAGGAGGAAGGAAGTGTTTCCTGTAAAATAGGCTGACGTTATCTTCTTTCTAAACCCTTCAACCTTGAACATAACTGAGTGATGTGCTGACCAGTAAGAGACGAGTGTCTGTGTGTGTGTGTGTGTATATGTGTGTCTCCAGGTGTAGAACTTCTAAAACTGAATTATGCCTGCAACGTGGACCAAAATGATTTCTAAATTCCACAACCAATGTCAGCTTTCAGTGGTCTCAGTTGTCCAAACCACCTGGATATTTCCCACATTCTTTTAACAATCAAAATTCATTTCGTGTTTTTTGTACGTGGAATTGCTTGTTTCTAAATGAGGGCTGGAGGCCAGACCAAACATGGAACTACACAGAGTTTACTTAAAAATACAAGAACCAGGAGACAGGACTGGCTGCACATCTCCACACTACCTTGACCCTCAAATTGTATCAACCGTGTAACCAAGAGAATATCTGTGTGAGGACACACAAATGGACAACTGTACAACACTGAAACTTTATCCATCTCAATGCAAAAAGGTGTTTGTTTGTTTTTACTTAATCCAACAATACTTTTTGGCTTTTCTATTTCTGCATTTCAAATGATCCAGATAAATAAAGAGTCAGCTTTACCAATTACCAATGATGTCATTATTCCCTTTACATTTCAGCAGGATGCTGCTGTGAGCTATGGTCAGGTTTCGCACAACATCCCAGTCTCAATACTATACACACAAGTACCAATAGAGACATGCATTATACTTGGTGTGTCTGTCTGTGTGTGTGTGTGTGTGGTTGTTTGTCATGGCTATTGCAGCTGCTTTGGCTGCAGACAGACCTCATATTCATGTCTAAGACCTCCTTCTCTCTCGCTCTGTATGTGTGTGTGTGATTTACTTGTCAAAGAGGATGCTAGAGGGTGAAAAAAGGTGTGAATAATATTGTGATTTTTTTTTTTTTAAACAGCGTCATAGAGAGCAAGCGGGAGTAAATGTTTGGTCCTGGAAAAAGTATAAAAGTATGGAAAATGGATGGAAAGGGAAGAGATGAGCAAAGTCGAGAGTAAAATGTGCGGAAGTGGGGAGAAGCTGGAGGCTGTGCACATAAGAGAAACAGACCAAAAGATGAACCAACATGAACATATCACACATTCAGAACCCAGAAAGAGTGATGAAGGGGAGGAGGAAAGAATGAGAGGATTACGGACGTGAAGCGAGACAAAAGGAGGGATAAATTTAACGGGAAGGTGGAGGACAGCCGTGTAGACGGAGAGGAGAGCAGGAGGAGGAGACAGAGGGAGGGAGGGATTAAAAAGACAGACAAACAGAGGATGTTGGTGGTGCTGGAGGAGAGAGACGTGTGATATTGACAGCAGGAACAACATCCAAGCCAAGCTTCACCCACTGTGTCCTCCTCGCTCTGACTTTCATCCTGTTTTCACACATTCTTACTGGTTACTATCAACAGCAGTGTCAATTTTACATATTGTCATGTATCATTAAATCAGGGCCTGAGGACTGTAGCTCTGTCCCAAAGGTATACCACACATACGGCATAAGTAAGAGCCTACTTACAACGACGTGCAAATCAGAAATAGATTTGTGTGCATGATGTCGCCAGCCAACGTAGTTCCTCATGAGGTACAACACGCTACTTTAAAGTCAGTCAGCTAAACAGTGGAAAAAAGACTTGAGTGCTTCTGTCAGTTGTCGAAATATATGAGAAGTTCAAACTGAACACTACAGACTATTGACTGTCCAAGTCACTTAAAGTGTCCTCCAAAGTTCAAGCTCGTCTTTAAATAAAGTTTGAAAAGCTTCATTGGTTGAGATTATCGTTTGGTTACTCTGAAGATGATCACAGGGTACACATGAATCTGAGAAGATCGGAGATACTAATACTAATTCAGGAGTGACAAAGATGATTCAGGAGGGCAACTTAATAACAGAATAATGAAATCAAACCCTTTGTTATTTGCTGGGTCACCGGGTGGGTTTACTGTCCTCACCAACTGTTTGAGAACCTCTCTATGATCTTTGACAGTATGAATACCTCTCACAACCCAAAGGATGAACTCAGAGATCTGGTAGCTTAAAATGCCATCGGCATCCCAAGAAAACTGTCCCCACTGCCAACTCTGAGCACCCTGCAGCTGCACATGAGGATCCACTGCTGAGAACAGGTGGTGATGACTAAATTGACATGAGTGATATGGACTGGAGACGATCAAGGACCTAATTATATGAACCATGTGGATTTATGGAGCCATTCACCACACTGGATTTCGCTCATAGCCGAGTGGATACTGTGCCTGCACATATGGTAATAATCTTCACAAACCGAGCTTCAGAAATAGACTGGTAGCATATATAATCGTAATGACGTTTATGTAATTATAATTGAGGTAAAGTAAAGGTAAAGTAATAAAAGTTAAACAAAGAAGTCCTCAAAGGGCAACAATAAGAGGATCACAAACCATAACATCATATTAAAAATCCACTGTAAGCCCACCTACCTCGTCACCGGAGCATGATGATGAATCCTGAAATAAACTGATTATTCATGAGATATCTGTGTGCATGGAAACATATTGAACTCATATTGTGACATATTGTGCACAGGGAATTGTCCTTCACTGCCCCACAAATGTCTGCATGTGAAAGACACCAACCTTCTGATCTCTCAACATGCTTGTACTACAGCATGTGTGTGTGTGCGCGCGCGCGTGAGTGCCTTCATTAGTCATGCACGCAGAGCAGGTCAGCTGTCAGTGAGCTCTGACACCCCACTGTCAGGAACCAGTGATGGAAAAGTTGACTCTTTCACTCTCTCTGTCTCTGTTTGTCTCTCTCTCTCTCCTTCTCGCTGACATATCACCAGCCTGCATAAATGTGGTTGTCTCCTTCTCTTTTTCGCTGTCTTCTCACTGTCTCTCACATCGTCTCTTCCTGTCTAAGTGTGTGTATGTGTGTGCTTTTGTGCACTACGATCGTCCGTCCTTCTGTGGACAGTTCACACTGCGTGGGTGAATGTCAGTTCTCCTCTATATGTCCTACACACACATACCTGCACACACACACACACACACACACACCTGCACAGCTGACAGAAAAGAAGGTGGCAGCTGAGAGGAAGAGAGATTGGGTTGGTAATAGTGCGAGTTTAGAACAGTGCATCTCTCTCTCTCTCTCTCTCTCTCTCTCCTCAAACTATCCCATCACTGTTTTATGGCGTTTTACCATTTCCCCATTTTTCATACACATAATAATCCTCTTACATTCATAATCACAAGTAAAATCCGGCCTGCAGTTTACCCAACCAGCTCCACCTCAGAGGGCCCTCAGATGAGTTGGCCCTCATGGATCCCAGAATTACATCAGCTTTTGCAAGACCGTAATGTTTCTCCCATTGGACAGAAACAGACAGACCACATGGGACGCACGTATGGAGACGGCAGAGCAAAGACAGTGTGTTTGTTCATTTGGCCTTTATTTGGGAAATAGGGGAGCAGGTGTGGAGGTTTTACATAAAGCACCAAGAATCACCACGATCAAGATAAATAAAAAAATTGCACCTATTCTGAGATGAACATATTGGAAGGACAGCTGAAATAAAAAAAGAGAAGAGGACAGAGAGAGAGAGAGAGAGAGAGAGACAGAGAAATATTAAGTGATCGCAAAGACCAGTGTGCAGTGTGCAGCGCTAAAGCCATGTCGAGCCAACAGCCTGCTTCCTTCTCCATTACACATGCAGCCAAGCTAAGCTAAACACAGCCCAGCTGTCAGTGTTTGAAGGCACGCCGATCGGTTCAAACATCCACACGAGGAGAGAATGAAGGAGGCGATGGAATACACAAACGGGATGACGGGCGAGATACAGACGCTCACTGTTTAGGTTGTGAATGTTTACTGGGAGACATTGGTGAAACTTAGCACAAAGTGGATGCAGAAATCCTCAAAGCTGCACCACGTAGCGATGTTACATCACATTACGGTGGACTGGTTTGATTTGACGAGTGGAGACACTAAATTTGACGGCAATTCACAGCATGTAAGAGCACCCAAACCATTTGGAGTATCTGGTGACTGATGTCTGTAGGAGTAGTAATAGTAGGGGATGTTTTGTAATTGTAATAGTTTTGGCTTATTGGCTCTTGATTCTTGCTGCATGACAGATGGAGAAATAAACTGTAAATTATATAAAACTTCATATGGAACTATTATTATGTCATAAAGCCCCACTTACGTCACCTCTCGAGACATTGTTCGGTCACTGCAGCCTCATCTATGTTGGTATTCTGTCTGTCATACCAACATCCTGCACATGACAGACTCTGAATCTTTACATTGGAATCTTCACCTCAGACTTGACCCCCTTTTCAGTGGAAATAACACCTGAGCACTGCGGTGAACATGGAAAAATGTCTGATGTGTTGATATAGTTGCATATGGATCGCGTATGATTCACCAAGCAGTGGAGAACACTTTATAAAGGATGGTGGGAGAGAACAGATTACTGAAAGGCAAAGAAAAGAAATGCCATAAACTTGCTCAAACCAGGACCTGAAAGTAAAGAAAGTATGGAGTGACAGACAAAGAGGTAGGAGGAGGTGGTCGGGGGTCAGTTAGTGCATGAGGCTGGGAAGTGCTCTTCGTAGATTTGCAGTCAATTATGATGGATTTAGAGGGCCCATGATGAGATCACACTCTCTGTGTTTTCATATTGGACTGGGGGTTCAGGTAAGCCCTGACGCTTTCCTTCTCTTTTTCCCTTTCTCTCTTTCAATTTCTGTGCTTTCCTTACTCCCCCATCGTAGCATAGCCTCAGTTCTGGCTCATCCCAGAGGCTAACTGAGCAGTAAGAGGTACAGGTAATCAAGACTAAACCCCCCAGAGGCCTGCCAGAGACCCACCATCACAAACAGAACCTTTCTGAAGGGAGAAATGACAGACACACACACACAAGCTAGAGCATGCACGCATTTGACTTCTGTCTTTGTTCATGTTTTTGCTTCTTATAACAAAACTGTTGAATAGATAATGCATGAACCCAAAATTGTATTATTCTGTCCTGCCTCTATTTGTCAATAATTGTTAAGAGGGAGAAAGGGTAATTGATTCATTTTCTCCTGAAAAAGTGCCACAACTTCCTTATAATTTGACCACTGGTGTTTGGTCTAAAAAAAAAAACACCACAGGGAGTATTTGTATTTTCAAGTGAATGTAACTTAAGGAACAAAAAAACACACACAGACCTTGAAAGCATGAGGAAGACAGAGGGCTGCGTGGGGTAAACGGAGATCTCAAGCCTGAAAAAGTTGCCCTTGGGATCTCTTTTGATCATTTGTTATCTGATCTGCCAAATTGTTGGATGAACAGATGGTGATTAATGAGTGATTATTAATAAAGTCATTTTAATGACAAGACTACACAATTATCACTTACCAATACACACGGGGCCACACACAGGGGAACACAGTGAACCAATACAAGCAGACACACACGACCCTGCAAGAAAAAACACGCTTGCTGCGAGGGCTAGCTGTGAGCAGAGTGTGTACTAATTGTTTTGCTAAGCATGCTAATTGCAGCTTTCATTGGCCTCTCCAAATGTCAGTGCATCCTGCTGCCACTGTGTGATTTGCCACACACACACAGACACACACACACACACACAACATACACAGGCAAGCATCACACCGTAACTGGAGTTATTCTGTAAAATAAAAATAAAAAACCCAACCTCAACTTGATATCAAAAACATAAGGGAGAGAATCACAGCGAGAGAGAGAATCTTGTGGTATAACGTACCATCTCCATTATCATTGTTGTCATGATAGTAAATTCTAATCTCCTCAGTTGATCAAAATCAGTTGAGCACAAACCATGAATAGTTCTTACGGAGTTTCGGTGTGGACCTATGACCTTAACAAGCGAGTTGGGGAGCAACAACTGTGTGCTCAAGCAAACATATGACAAATTACAGCATGATGAGACAGACAAACAATTCAGCTAAACCACACTGGACCAAAGACTGAGTGCCACAGTTGACCTTTGGGCTTTGCTCCATGTGGCTTTGTTCAGCCTGAATGACAGTGCGGCTCTTGCAAAAGATATTGCTGACTGCCCGTTTAAAGATAAATGTGTAAAGTCATCCAGGATTAATTCTGTAATTTGACACGTAACCTACATTACCCACAGAAAGGCACGCCAGCCTACAGAGGATACCGCTGAATTTAAATATGTTCACTTAGTTGTTGCTGAGTGCAGCTTTGATCTGATTAAACAGCACGTTATGCTGAACAAAGATTTTTTTTTTAAATAACAAAATTTACTCAGCGAGGGGATTCGTGTTGGTGGTCTATTGTCATGACATAAACATCGAAGTCCTTTCGACGTTTTAGATTCAAATAAGAAAAGAGGATGGCTTCAAACCCATTTCAGATTTTGTGCGGCATTTATGAACAAAGCATGTGTCACCTGTATATTGTACATGTTAAGTACAAAGCCTAAATATGAATTTGAAAGCCTGAAGCTGGATCTATGCTGTTTGATACCCATGTACCACCTTCACACAAGGACTGAGTGACAGAGGATGCTGCATTCACTAACGAGACACTGCTGAGTGTGATTTTAAAGACACAATCTGGAAAGCCGCTCAGGTCTCTGCAGTAATCTGATACAAAGAGCGTACTGCTGATAGTAACATACCTCTTTGCAGTATAGACAAAATATTCACGTATTGCTGAATACGGTTTAAGCTTGAGTGACAAAGCATATAGCAGACAAATACTGCTGATTGCAAAAGCCAGATCCGTGAAGTCATCCAGAGTTTGAAGATGACACAGGACTCTTGTGTAATCTGATAAACAGGCTGGTAGCATCTCTTGTGTATTAAGTGCTACCTGATATAAAAGAGATGCTAGAATTGATTGTGTACCATAATAGACAAAGACAGATAAAATACTACAGATGACAGAATTCTGTTGGACAAGCCTGAAACTTACCTATGAGCACATTTATATATTTATTATCTGTTTGAAAAAGACATGTCTGTATGTTCAAAACAGGGACATCAGATTCTTTTTTTTTCTTCTTTTCTTAGGACAGCTTCTTAATGGTCAACAGACATTTCCAGCTGGCAATGGCAAAGGGCCACCTTGTATAAATCGCTCAGTCAGTTTAAAACCAATACAACCCAACTACAAATTGGCACTAAATAAAGAATAAAGAGATGCACGGAAGAAGTGAGACACAAGTCGAATATCGTATTCAGTGTCCAAAAACTGATGATGGCTTGATGATTAAAAAAACAAAACAAAAACAAGCTAATCCACCTCTTCTTTGTACTTCTACTCTGGGAACAGTCAAATGGCCAACTCCAGTCCTCTGCAATCCTTGCTTCCACTGCAGCAGCCAAGGGGAAGAGGGTCCCTGACAATTGGCTGACCCACTCCTCATAAAGCAGGCAGCCAGCAGCAAAGCTTGGCTGTGAACAGTGTACTGTCGCTTCCTGGCAACCTGTCCTGTCTTGACTTGCAAGATGCAACCATCCCTTTGCTGGGACTGAGAGACTCACAGAGAAGCAAAAATCACTGCCCATAAAAAATAATGCGGCAGAGTGAATTTTCTGCTTGGCAGCATCTGAGCATGCAAGGTCTCCCTGTAACACGCTGACTGCTGGCACTTAGATCTCTGACACATACCAAGGAAACAACAGTGAAGGAGATCAGGGATTTCAAGACCACGAGGAATTACCCAACTGTCATCCCAAACTGAACTCCAGATAGCTGTAAAAAGGCACAGAAGAGGGTGATCGATACGTTCCAGCAATTTCCATTTCCCCACAGACTATGTTGTTCCCCAGGAAACAGCAAAGCGACAGAATTCAGGCCTTCTCCCACAGAGTTGCTGCAGAAGGTTGAGTCTTCCTATCCTTACATGAACGTTTTTAAGTAAAGACAGGAAGCAAACCGCGCTTCAGGAGGGGTCGAACTGTGCACTTTGCACAATGTATCACATTTATGTATATTAGGTTTTAAATCTATAATTTTGAAAAGTATTCCAGTACATTTTATGTAGCTGTGGCTATATCAGACTGAAATTTGACTATTCATAACACATTTTACACAGCATGTAGATATCCAGTCAACCACCCAACCTGTAAACCAAATATCTGCTGGCCAGTCAACACAACAGACAGAGCCAATCTCTTATTTTCCCTAAAGACAGCACAGAAGCCTCAATACATCTGTCCACATCCATTTATCCACCTGTCCATCTGTCCGTTTGTCCCTGTGTGTTTGTGCCCTATGACCTCCTGGATCCCGTATGTCCACTCAGCTCATCTGTCCCAGTCAGCACCAGGTGCCAGATGCTCCAGTATAATTGGCAAACAGGTTGCCTTAAAATTCATTATTAACGTTTGACGGAACCCTCATATCTCTCTTCCACTGTAGTTGGTGACAAGTTTCAGCACGTTGGTAATTATCATCATCTCAAGCGAATCATTGTTCTTCATATAAAAACCTCCAAAATCAATCAAAGTAGTTGCACCATTACTCATCCTTTTGTGGAAGCTTGTTGCTTACCAGGACAAACATGGTGTAATATGTATGTAATAAGCAATAAGAGTTCATCTCTCAGCTCCTGGCCCACAGTTCAAGAGCTCATCCAACATCCAACTCAGTCATATGTCTCCAAACTGAAAGATGTCCAGCTGGACTCATTTGGCTTCATTTACTGGATGATGCCAGCCTCAAGTTTGAGTCTGTCACCAGCTCTCATTCACCACCTCCGTCCCCTCTGTCCCACTTCGACTAATTGATGCTTTTCTTTCCAATTTGAAGCAAATCTGCAAATGCACACAAAAGGGTGCATGCTCTTCTGTTTTCTTTCTTTTATTCTTGCTCACTTCGACCCGTAGCATGACTGAAACAAAGCCAAAGTCAGTCTGCCAGACTAATCTGGGCATTAAACATTAATGGTGGCTATTTATGAGAAAGAGTAGCAGGGCCTGCATTACAACTACACACCCATCAGACAGCAAGAAACACAAACAACTAACTTCTGGTGAAGTTGGTGCATCTAGGACCTTTTATCAAATGTACGAATCCATTGTGACTAAGATAAGAGAACCATATAATACAGAACCATATAAACAACCTGCTGGCTCCGGTCGGTAAAGGTCACACTTACCAAATGTCAGTATTGCTGTTTGCAATGACCAATTAACATTATCGTAATGAGGAAACTGAAGTGCAGCGGAAAATGATTAAAAATGCATTTGTATTATTGACTTTCCAAACCAAAATACTCTTAACCTCAACTGGTACTGAAGAGTTTCACTTTCATTTTCAAATCTTCCACAATTGAATAAAAAGAATAAATTAACAGTCAATTCTGTCACTATACACAAGATGAGCTAAAACTGTGGTTCCTGAAAAGGTCCTCAAGCAGCTTCAGCTAACAGTTGGTGTTGTGCAGTCTTAACGGATAGAAACGGTGTAGCCAGCCTTATCCTGTCGATAAATCCACATAATGGTGCACATGGCCAACATTGTCCCATTTATACTGTTTACACAAAGTTTAGACCATTCATAAAATAAATATTTCATAAAAATAATAAAGTTTCCCTCCTGAAAGAAGAACAAAAAATCGTTCAGCCATGACATTATCTTTCCTGTAATGAGAGCCCTGTAATGGAAAATTAGCACTCTACATCCCTAGACAGCCTTAAACTTGCCACTATTGGACAATACAGTTCAGTATATACTATTTAAATGTGTTCAATTACCTTTTTGGCATTGACTGATATTGTTTGGAGCAACGGAGCCAATTGGATTCTTCCATCAGAGCAAATGAACGTCTTCTTGGCAGACTACAGGAAGCTCTCGAGGTAAATTAAAGGATGCAATCAGTAACAAGTTAGAGTGTACACAGCAGGGCCATATACAGTACGATAGGTGCTACACACACACACAGACTATACAAACCTACAAATAGGATTTATTGTCATTCTAAGCCACACATGTGCATAGCTGAGTAAAAATGCATTATCTGGTTCCATTGACGGCCATTAGCACATTTTAAAAGTGGACTATAAAAACAGATACATGCATAAATACAGAATGCTAAAATAGTACTAAAAATAGCACCCAAATACAGTATATAGTACAAAGTACTGAGATACTAAATAACCCTGTGGTTTGGTAAGTAGGGCACATCTTGAGTGGTGAATATTAATATACTAAAAGCTGTGGTGATGAGGGTATTTCACAAAGAGCTTATTAATAAAATACTAAATAAATCCACATGTACAAAAACGTGCATTACTATACCTGCAGGCACATCCATTTTACGAACCTTAAAACTGTACGTATCTGAATGTATCTATGTGTTCTCTGTATGTACCTGTATGTACTCTGTATCTACCTGTATGTACTCTGTATGCACCTTTATGTACCTGTATGTTCTCTGTATGTACTCTGTATGTATCTGCATGTATTTGCACTCTGTGTGTATGTGTAAGTACTCTGTCAGGAATTAGATTGCGGCGCACTGTGCACATGTTGATGCATTGCACAAACAATGCAATCTGCATTCTCTTGTCTCTCCATTCACACATCCTGTTCGTTGTTCTCCAATTTTGTCTTTCATTTCATCTCTCTATGTGGCCATTCTCTGCCTGTGTTTCTGTTTCTGTAAAATTCAAACAATCAAACAAAATGATCTATCTGTCTGTCTGTCTATCTGTCTGTCTGTCTATTCCTGTCTTTCTGTTCCTCTTTCGTCCCTTCCCTTTCTTTCTACCATCCCTCTCTCACTGCCTCTGTTAAGTATTGATAATTACACTCTTACGCACTACCCAATGAAATATAGTTTTAGTGACAGCAAGTGTGCGTGTGTGTGAATGTTTGTGTAGAGTTGATGATGGAGAGGCTGTCTGCGTTTTTAATAAACACAACACTGCAACACCCTGCACGCTAACTGCCTTAGCATCGAACATACACACACGCGCACACACAAAAATACCACACAGGCAGACAGCACACACATACACATACACACAAACACACACACACACACACACACAAACACACACACCCCGGCATCTGCCAAGACTGGGCTCAAACTTGCTGGGAATTTATGTACAAATAATTACTTTTTAATAGCCAGTAATGTGATTTCCTGCCAAAGAAATATTCAAATGCATCTCAGGCAGTCCAGTATATTATGTGCCTGGAGCTACGGATGCGACTTAGGGGAGACGGCACAGGAAAGACAGATTATTGTTTGTGTGATAATAATTATTTTACCCTTGTCATCCGCGGAGGAAAATGGGATATAATGCCTTTGTCTCTGTGTCTCCTCGGTTTCTTCAGTCTCCTTTTCTGAGTCAAGCTGCAGGTCCAGAATGTAGAAAAGGCAAACTTGAATTTCTCTCTCGGGGCAAAGGTTACATTTTATTGATATACCTTTAAGTAAAAAAAACCAAAACAGTCACATGGCCCTCAAAGAGGACTGAAACTAACAGTAAGCAAAAGATGACCTGAAAATGGGAGCTCGCAAGGAGGATGTGGTGATGAAGTGAATGTCCACGTTTCATTGCACTTTAACAGAGCCCAACAGGAGCCCCAGATGAAGATGTTTCACTGGATGAACTCTATTTCTATTCACCTTCATCCACGTTCCAGAAAAGCAGTGGTGGATGGCACTTTCCCAGGGGAAAATAAAACAGCACCGCTGCTCGGGAAAGCAAATCAGTGTAGAATGTCTCACTAAACACATTTTGGTTGAATACACTTTTTTGTTGGCTGAGACAAATAGCTGTAACTTTATCATAAAAAACTCAATTCCCACACGAAACTTTTTGCTTCCATTTTTTTCGTTTCATCCCTTGAATGAGCTCAGTATATATAATTTACACAGGTTGACAGGTTAAGGTGAGACTTACACAGATTGGACACTGATGCCCCATGAAGCCCTTCGTCTGCGTTAACATGGGGAAATCGTACAGGCAGAAATGCAGATGAATTTGGAGCTTTAGTGTTTCATTTTCTCCTGAGGTCCTCACTGTGAGCCCTATTTTATATATTTGAGTATATAAGAGTCTTGTACCTGTTATATCAGTATAACACAAGCTGAAAGACGCCGTTGACAGAGAATGAAAGTATACATGTTAATGATGTCTCACCTCATCTTAACAGGTGTCATTACAGTACATCTGCCAGACCTACTAGAGTGGAACTGTTGTTGACTGTTCCACCCTTCCAGTGTGGCGCATCACATCACAGATCGTTGTTAAGGCGTTCCTGTGTCAACCGGGGCTAGCAGCTCTCAGATTAACTCCGAGAGGGCAAACTATTTAATCCACCTGAATGAAAAGTAAATGTAAAGTTCACAAAGAAGTCGGCGCCACACTGCATGTGTACAAGTCCACGTTATGTACGAAATAAAATATAATAGGCAGAATCAATCCACAAAGAGAAGTTAATTTGAATTGTTCCCATATATCACGCAGTCTTTCATATATTTCAAATTCCCTTTAGGTTTACACACAAACACAGCAGCATTGAATGTAAGTAACATATGACAGTAAGCCTGGCCGGATCATCTACAATTTGTTTTGCTTGCATTAACATTACCACCTTTCTTTCCATGTTCTAGGTCATAATGTGTATGTGTCTCTGTTCCTCTCTCTCTCTATCTCTCTCGCACACACACACATCCAGTCTGAAGTGTTTCATTTATGCTCTTTTCCTGTATTCTTTTTCCTATATTCATTCTTCCCACTTGTGGCTCCGATGCACACCTGACCGTTAATCTCTCGTAGCATTTTTCCTTTTTTGGGGAACTTTTCCCTCATCTTCCTGGAGAGCTTTGGGTCGGTTTGTGTGCCTGTGTGTGTGTGTCTGTACATTGGTAGATCTAAGTGTGTATGACAGGCTGATAATAGGACTCACTGTGGGCCACGCCACATCGCTGAAAACCAACCTTATCTGCCAGCCTCTGGGGGGTGAATGCAGGCACCTACACTTACACAAACACACACACGCACGCGCGCGCACACACATTATGTCTTATCTAAAATGGCAGTTTGGTGCTGGGAATGCTACTGCCAGTCAGATTGCTTAGAGTCATAGACACACACACACACACACACACACACACACATACACACACTCTGCTATTACTAGGTGAGAATAAATCTGTTACGTCTGCTGCTCACCGAAGCTCCATCGTGATCCTTGTGTTCTTCTGCCTTTCACTGATCTTCTCCTCTTCTTACCTTTGCTTTTCTTTGACTCTACAATGTGGTTCAACTTCTATATTTCTGACCTTTCTCTTTTAACAGATTTTAATTATTTTGATTTGGTTCTTTACTGTTCCTTCTCTTTCTCTCTCTCTCCCCCCCTCTCTCTCTCTCTCTCATGAATCACATCCTCTGTTGATGGAAGCCCTCTGGCATGAACACATATTGCATGCATTCATCACCGCAATAATAGAAGTTACACTTTAGCTGCCACACACACACACTGAGATATGGATTTGCACTTCCACGTGTTTGTGCATGAGCAGATAAGTGTGTGTGAAGACGTGTATATTTCCAACTGGAACGAGGGTGACTAAAGAGAGTAACAGAGAAAACTTCAGTTAAAATTGACCAGCTAACAATGTTATTGATTATTGGTGTCGAAGGTGGACACACGGGATCGTATGCCGTCAGTGTTGTGTTTATTGTGTGTTCCATGTAACTGTAATGTAATGCACTGATTGCAATAATTTGTTTTTGTGAGAACGTTCATTTAATACCCCGTTTCCGTACAAATTTGCATGTTGCCAACTTGACACTCGGTAATACAATAAATGACCAGGAGAAACAGTAACTTCAAGGAATTCCTGAACCCAAGCCAGCAGGTTACAGACGAGTCTGATGTCTGACAGCCTCTCGGCACAAACACACATGATGAAATAGGCGTGTGGGGAGTGAAAAGTCATTTCGAGCTCACGCTGCGCAACTTTATTTCAGGGCTTTGTGGAGGGATGACATGGTTTCTACAGTGACTGTCAGAGCATCTCCTGCTAATTTGCCTTGAATTTAGGGGTCAAGGATCAGGGCACGAGATCATCTTACAGAGTCAAAGATACATTGCTGTATTCTATATGATCATTTTTTTTCTTCCATCTGTTGTTTCTTTGCCTTTACTCCCTTATCTGTTTGATGAGAGTGGCTCCCTTCCTGGATTAGCTCCCCATATGTGACATACTAAGGGCTTTTATTTGAGGGAGTTTGGGCTGGGTTGGTGCCTTTCTGTGTGTGATTGAGAAATTGTTTGTAATATTGGGCTATGTACAAATTCCTACATACATAGAATAGGGACGAAAGTATTTTAGAATGTGAAGCAGGACGATCGTTCTATCTACTGTGACATCACAGGCATGGCTGCGGTGTTCTGAGATGGTGGTCTCATGCTGCAATCAAACATGATTTATTTGGGCTTTGTTATTCAGAACGATATGGGGGATTTATATAAAACAACTGCGCTTTTAAGCATTTGCACAGAAAGGAACTGTGTGCAACAGATTGTCTGGTGCTTGGTGCGCCAGATAATAACAACTCATAAAAATCCACCTCGTGGTTCTGGGTTCTTGGTTGTAACATACCAAGCATATATGTGGCCAGTGGAGAAGTTTATGATGCATGGATTAAAAAGGCTTTGACAGAATGAAATGTGCAGAATGCTGCCGTGACACATGAGCACACAAAAACACACACACACATACACACATTCCACACAAATCTCAAAAGAAGCAAAATCTGACGCTTTAACATCTGCTCGGAAGTGTGACAAATGTTTACAAAATTGTGAAAAAAACCTGTCATCTCACACACACACACACACACGTGCAAGAAAATGAAGAAAGAGAGAAAGTCACCCACAGGGAATCTTTATTTCTTTTTTGTCGACAAGGAAATTAAAATTTTACTCTAAAAAGGAATAAAGCTGATGACATTTATGATTTTGAAGTGTGTCAAAACACATCGGTTAGAAGTAGTGGAACAATATATGTATGTGCGTGGGTATGTGTGGAAAAGAACACATAGTTGCGCCTTGTCGAGTCACCACCCAATTTTGTCTGCTGATGATTGGCTGGCTCGTAGCAGCCGCCTGTGACATCATGAGCGAAGGACAGGTCAATACTAATGAGTTCAGAGGGAGGGGGTAAAATGCGATTATAATCCCCAGTTCATAAACAATACATTTCTATTAAAATCCAGCATGTACACAGGGAGAGACAGGCAGAGGAAGAGGAAAGAGAAACAAAGTGATGGAGAGCAAAAAAGAACAACAAGGACGAAAGAAGGATACACCATGAATGGGGAAGTACGCAAGAAAACACACACACGCGCACGAGCGCACACAGAATTAATTCCTACTCGCTAATAGTTTGTGATAATAAATTATCGGTTTAACAAATGCAGAGCCACACTGGCTTACCAGGCACTAGTAATAAAAACACTGAGTTCCTCATGAGCCCTGCGGTAATAAACCTCACTCCTCCTTCCTGTGGCTAATTCCAACGCTAACACATACGGTTCTAATCCATTCAGCTGCTTCATTAGATTAAAAGTAAGTGCCGGAGCCATCGTAGCCACAGGTGACTAACCGCAGCTCCACAAGCGCACACCGTGTGGGCCTCCATGCGTGTACTTTGATTTCTGTGTTTCATGCGAAAAAAATCCAAGCGCATGAAAACGACAGAAATAATAACAGACTTACCAAGTGTTCGTTTGGGCCACGTAGCCAAAGTAAAGATCTCAGCTGTTGGACTTCATGAAATATGCTTTATTTTTCCCAAATTTGTTTCATTCAATTTTATTTCCCCCAAAATTACATTTATTTTTAAATAACACTCAATAACAATTATTATTTCATATCAAAGTGCTTCACATCAGAAGTCGACCGAATAAATGAAAATATAACTGTCATAACCAGCTCACATAACATTAAGTACCGGACCGGTGAACAACACTAATGAGTGTTTGTTCTGCGTGATGATTGAAAGAGTTTATTGTCAGCTCTTGTTTTTCAGCTCACTGAGTGTGGAAAAGGTGGAGTGGCTGCATCAATCCATGAAAATGACATCTGCTCTCTATCATATCAAAATTAGCTGAAAACTCCCAAAATTAAATATGGAGGAAATCTGTAACCTTGATGTAAAACAACGTAGATGTAATTGATTTCTGGTTATGCATTTACTGTTTTTTAATTAAA
>OMNV01013458.1:53472-89308 GCA_900303265.1 Brotula barbata
AAATAAAAAAAAAAATAAAAAAAAAAAAAGAATTAGAGAGAGAGGAAAGTTTTTCCCCCACATACCCCTCCTGTCCTACTGTCCCCCCCATTTGGATTATGCACTGGAAACACGTGTACAAAATGTGCAGTTTGCTGCAATGCAGGTGAAGAGAGGAGGGGGAGGGAGAACGGTGTGATATACACATCTGCATGCGCACACACACGCACACAGAGTATATGACTATAGTTACCTGTCAATCTCTGCCTACAGGTGCCTCCCCAGTGTACCACGACTGCTGAGAGACGAAGAAAAGTGAGAGAAGATGTAAAGTGAACACAAAGCCAACACATCTCATTACCCCCCTGACTCACATTACACACACAGCTTAAAGGAACGATGATGAAAGCTCCTTGTTCATATCAAAACCTGTCTGCTCGCTCATATGCTCTTAGGGGTTACTGATGGATGGAAACCTGCATAGATTTACAACCATATGCTATTTCTCATTTCAGTCTGTGACTCTTTGACAATGAATAAAAGTGGCAAAAATTAGTGTATAGAAAGGTAACACAGTTAAGTCATGTTTGACCACACCTATAGAATTAAAGGTACATACCGTAAGTGGCTTTTCTGGTAAAAACTGAACGCTCAGTAATAACACAGGTAATTAAAACAGATTTCTTTACAGATTATTGTTGACATTTACAACTACACACAACCCTACACTCCATGTTACATACACATTTCTGTTTCTTTTATTATGGTACATGCAAAAGTCCTCCTGAGAGCACACACACATAGAGACACAAACACTTTACATTGATGGGCTGCTTCCACATTGTGAGTTTGAGAGTTTGAGGATCGATGACTTATCTCATTGTTTTGACTTCTCGGGCGGTCGAGGACTTTTAAATAGAACTGACATTAACAATATGGCCGTACATGTTTTCCAGGTAGTTGATGGATTCTTTTCATCCCTGTCAGAGCTCATTCACTGCGGTGTCAAATGGAAGTTACTCCTTTCATCTGTGTGAAAGAGAAAATTCTCTGCCTTTAGAGGAATCAAACATATGGGAAGGATGAGCAGGAACAGGAAGCTGTGCTTAGTGACAGTCCAGGGTCACCAGTTGAAAACGCATCGTGGAAGGTCTGCCACTGGCTATGTTCGCTGTTTAGCATTTCCACTTCAAAAAACAATAAAGAGGAGAGAAGAACGGGGATGAAGTCATGGAGACGGAGTGAACTCAACCTCTACATGTTGCGGTGACAGCTGGAGCTGTGAGGAAATTCTCACATTATGATTTATGAGTTTATGAGCTCTTGTGTTTCAGCCAGCTTGGCTCAGTGGATCAGTCGCTTCTCCACTGCGCCTGAAACAACTACAAACATGAATGGAGCAGGAGAAGAATTCAGATGCACCAATGAAAATGACATTTCACCTTTGTAAGGATTGTGTGTTTGATCTCATCTTGTGGTCTATTTATCTCTGGGAAAAGACAGACAAATCCTGACAGGCCAAAATCAGAAAACGCATGAAGTTAAAAGAGTTTTTTTTAGGTGAATCACATTCTACGAATCTATAACATTTTCTTTGATGAATCCAAGAGTTAACTTTTTTTGGGGAATCTGAAAAGTTAAAGCAGATTATATCTGTAGATTATGAAGATCAAATTAAGTAGACTAAATCCAGCGACTTCCTTGGGCAAATATCCATTTCCTGTGTACATCGCCATCCACTCAGTGTAAGTACTTGTAGAGAAAAGTAATGTTCATCTTTCTGAGAGCAGCAAGTCAACCTGCCACCCACACACGTCTGTGTGACTGTTGCCATGTAGAAGCATGTTTCACATTCATCATACAAGTCAGCCTGACAGAAGTCATTTAAGTGAATTAAGTTTGTTTTTCAGCTTGAATGTCGAGGCCGTTTTCCCACTGTGAGCGACACGTGTGTCAAAGAATCACCATTTGATTTTTATTTCTCTTTTGTGTGCCACAAACACAAAAGTCTTGATGAGTCAACAAACACAGGCACAGACACACGGAGATTAATTTCAAGAACAAAATATGCCACAAATATATCACAGTGTGTGGTAATATCTTACGTGTGTGTGTGTGTGGTGGTGGGAGAGAGACCCAGGGGGTGTTTGAGTGCCGCAGATATGGAACAAGGCATTAACTGAGCTTCAAACTAATGGGAATAGAGGAACCAAAAGGATGGAAACAAAAGTGTGTGTGTGAGTGTGTGTGTGAGAGAGAGATGACATCAGTACGAGAAAGGAGAGACAGACAGATGCACAGAGAGCATCGCACTTAAGGGAATAAGAGCAAGTGATGCTCATTAAAACTGATTATTAAAGCAGTAACAGTGAAGAGCTGCATTCAGGCATATCATCCCAAAAGTGTGTATGTGTGTGTGTGTGTTAACACATTTACTGTGTTACTATAAATAGATATCCACTTACATTGGTTAAACAGACACACACATTCAACAAAAGGCTATTGATCATCAAATTAACGTCTCTCTTGTTCTTATCTTTTTCTGTATGGAGTCACACATCTCGTGTGTGTCAGTGAATACTGCAGTCCTGTCTGCCAATAAGTGCTGACAAGGACATGAAGATATCTAATCCTCCACGAGTATGAGGATAATTGGTGAACAGAGCCAAGCCACACATTTACAGTTGGTAATCAAATGCATCTTGGCTGGACAGACTGAAATGTGATAACTATATTGTGAATAATATACAAAAAGTCCAGGACTGCTGTCCTTCTCTTCCTGGTATGATGGGGTACACCACACATTCAAATGACAACAGGACGGGATAAACTGCTTCATAGGACCAGGCGCCATTCCATACTGGTATGGGCTACGGTATTTTTTAGGGAATTTTAGGCTTAATGGAGACACACAATATATACAGTATATCTGTATTCAATAAAAACAATTTAAGAAGAATGCTTCTTTTTCAACAATAACAGACTGATGAGAGTAGAATACTGAATACTCTGAATAGAGAGCAACAACAGCTTTTCTTTTCCTGCTTAACAAAATACACAGCTGTGCAAATAACAATAAAAAAGTAAACGGAAAAAAAAATATGACAGGCCTACTACTTGCTTTGAGTAGTTACGTTTTCTATGGAGGTGAGCTTTGCAAGACATCACTTTGCCCTAAACGTTCTACTTTATTTAAAGTATCACAGAGATTATCACAAAAACATGACAATTTAACTTTTAATGTTTTCCTCCAGTTACTTAGACAAAACTGACTCCGCTCTCTCCTTAGACGTCCCTCAGCTGTCTTTACAACTCATCGATTGCACAGACCTGGCTATAAACGGGCGAGTACCATGTTTTAACATTTTCTTATGTTGTTTCTGCAAAATTGGTCAATTAATGAGAGCACCTTTCTTCTACTGTTGGTGTTTGTAGGTGTCAAATAAATGAACGTTTATACTTTCTTTTACCAGGGCCCTGCAGTCACAATGTGCCAAACTCTGTAAGGACGAGATACAGACAACGCAGCGAACTCTCCGCCATCCACTGCACTTCATCCAACGGGGAATTTGTTGTAGAGCTTCTCACACAGATACAAAATATTGTAAACACTCTAAACATGATAACTTCGCCTTGCAATGCCACAATAATCAGTACGCGTAATTCATTACTTTGATCAAATATTTTCTTGTGTTTAATGAGGGAGAATAAAGCAATTTATGAGGCACTGACCCATACAAGTCTTCATGTTTTAAAACCTTCCTTCAAACATTGAAATCGTTACCAGCTGAGACAAAGACGTTCAAAAACCCGAGCAAGGTTTGAGAGGCAAAATATTTCTCTAAGGGTTTTACATAAGGGACTTGGTGTAAGTGTCCTCAGTCTCTGTAGAAAATAGCCTTAATAACTGTCCTTGAGCTACAATAGATGATGTCATTGATGATGTGAACATCTTACAGCAGATAAGAGTCTGAACAGAGAGGGTGACAGATTTCAGAGATTAGTATTGAATGGATGAAGTTTCGACGATTATTGCAACATTACTCTCTCTTACTCACTAAATATACCACAAATTGAGAAGTACAAATTTTGTGTTCCTGTTTATTTTGTTTTGTGGGGTATTCATGCACACTGATGATGATGATGATGATGATGATGATGATGATGATGATGATGTGCACAGCCACAGTTCAGGTAATTTGAATGAAGTGCCGCTAATAAGGGACAAGTTGAGGCAATGTAAGTCACTCCGGTTCAGGCACATCAAGAAAAAGTCAGTAACTTTTTGACTTCATGGAATTATGACAGCTAAATCTGAGGTCATCTTCTCAATCAATATCTAACAAGACTGCCATTTCAATCAATGGTAAAAATGAATCAGTGATAAAAGTTTGGTCAATGCTTCCATGTAATGTAGACTTGCTTTGAACTGTAAAATAGCTCCATGTGTCTGTACAAGTGAAAGGTGTATAAAGAGCCATCACACGGAGACAGACAACTCAATCACACTCCCATTAACATCTATGGTCGATTTAGATACTCCATTTCGCCTGGGTTGCAGGTCTTTGGAGGTGGGAGGAAACCAGAGTACCCAGAAGAAACCCACGCTGACACGGGGAGAACGTACAAACGAGAAGGCCCAAACTGATCCGAATGTTGGCCCATCATAAATACTATAGATAATATGTGACAGAGAACCTACTGAGTACACGATGCTGAGCTCGCTGACGTTTGTACCTTAGTGCTGCTTCCAGAGAACAGCTTCAGACATTGGACTCGTTCTTCTGTCTGGACTTGCTGCTGTCAAACACAACAGGTGCAAAGCATAGCCGTGAAGATGCTGTCGTACATTTGTCAAGTTTTCTCTCACTTATGGAGGTGTGAGGGCTGTTGAGCCATAATGGCTGCAGTCAGAACATCTGTAAGACTGTGCTGCCACAGGCATCACCTGAAGCTCAAATACTACTGAGGTCCTCGTCTCAGACATGTCATAAAGTCACCGTTTCCCTAACACATGCTGCAAGAGCAGAATAACATTTAACTACTCTATAACTAGATTATCCACACACGTGCACACACACAGCTATGAAGTAATTATGATTTATAAGATTAATCGTGAAAATGACAGCCCTCTGAACAGTGCGTGCTGTGAGTATGTGAGAGAGAGAGAGAGAGGCTGTTTAATTCTTAAGTTTCTTATTATTGTTTAATTTTGACAAAATAAATCAAACTAAACAACAGAAAGGGGATAAAAATGAATGCGGATGTGTAATTTTGTTAAGTTATGATTTGACTTTATTTACAAATTTCAATTTTCCGGGTTTTATCATTGAAGAGATATGTTTTTAAGGTTCTTAGGTATTTAGTTTAACCACGGCAATAACATTTTTTATGTTGTGATGTCCTTATGTTATGATGTCCTTTTCAAAGTTTGAGAACTATAGAAAAGTACATATTATGAAATAATTATTTTGTTTTATCTGGCAACACCTAATGTTTAATTAAAATGTCAGAAAATGTTGTTTTTTTTCTTCAGTATCACTTTGTTATCTCATTAAAGCCTCAAATCCAGTGTGTGATATGTGCTACAGCTGACCGATTTTTGCTCCTACTCACCTGGATTTTATTGTGTTTAATGTTAATCTAACCTAAAACTCCATGAGCATGATGTAAGCACACAAACACATTTAAATTCACATAATTAAGTTTTAAATGTGCCCATGTATTTCTCATGCTTGGTCAGTAGGTCTAAAATTAGCGTGAACATCCATAAATTATCAAGGAGTGATACTGGCAGCTTATTCATCACCAAATCATATTATCCCCTCCCTTATGGACATAACATGCTGTTCTTTATTCTTCATCATCCAGTCGGTGCCTACCTCTTCCTACATTCTCTCTGTTCCTTTGACCCCTTGCTTGTGTTTGAATAATGATGGCTGTTCACTCACGACAAATATGGCATTAATAACGTAAGAACACTGTTGGCTCAGACAGAAGACGGAGCAGCGATCTGATGTGGATTAAATTCACTGAATGGTGGTTCTCACACTGTGGAAGACGGTCCGCCAATGGTACTTGAAGCGCCTCCTAGTGATGGACCAGATGACAGAAAATTAAAGCAAAGAAACCTGTGGAAATTACCCTGGTAAATTATTCAAGGAAAAGGTCATCGGTCTCTACTTATGAATACAGTTTTAAAACAGAATGTGCACAGGTAGTTCAAAAGATACTGACTGCAGTGGAAACAGCTGTGGAGCAACGAACAGAAACATAAAGAGGCCTAAATCCATAAGTCTAACCTGTTGATTTCTTTTGTTATTTTTTTTTTTATTGAACTTTTTTTTTCATCCAAAGTTCCTGTCAAACACACGGCTAACAGATTTCATTTGATACCTTAAAAAACTTTTTCAATATCTGCACTGCATGCATCCACGTTTTGGACTCCATCAGCATCGTTTTTTGGCACATATGGTAATTTGGTGATGAGTTGAAACCAGTGCATCACTGAACATGACGTACAGGCCTAATTAGCATTGATTGTCCTGAAAACATTCAAATTAACAGCTCAATTAAGGAAAACTAAAACATAATATGAAGTAAACGTAAAAAAAAACACACAAAAAACCCCCCAGAAAAGAGTACAGTACATGGCACATATCGAATGTGGCATTAGTGTCCGACAGGGAAGAATTCCACTTTGCCAAATAAAAACAGGCAGAAACGTTGTGGCTTTTTGAGTAAAAATGTGAAAAATTGAGTCTGCCTGAAGAACAACAACGCTGTGGACAGCAACAAAGGCTTTTCATAGGCACAATATGGCGGTGAAAGGAATAGAAAGCAGCAATGCCATGCATACCCCCCCACTCCCTCTCATCTGTCCATCCCCTCTCCTTCTTTTCTCTTTCCCTCTTCCATTCCCATCTTTCTGTTGAAAGGTTAGTAAATGTCAGATGGGAGTTGTCATCATCTTCAATGGCGTCATCTTTCTTCATAGAAACACTGTCTATTTGTGTGTGCATGTGTGTGCGTGTGTGTGTGAGCAGCTTGAAAGGAATACAATTGAACAGAATGAAATAGACCAGGATATTGAAAATGGGAAATTGCAACAAAGAGCAAACACGCACACAGGAGGTTTTGTATTAGGAGTTGAAAATGTACAGTATTTGTACATTGTGTAGTTTCCCATCCCTGTTTCCTCCTCATTTAGCTTCTCTGGGTGTAAAAAAAGCTATAAACCTTCGGTGGACGATGTAGTGTTAAGTTAGCAGCCTTTGACTCTCATTTTTCCCTTCGTCTTGGTTTTGCCTGTTCATCACAGCCTGTATGTACCTCTCTCTACATTTTATGACTAATAGAAGGAAAAGGCCTTTGTGGCGGTGACAAATCCCCCACACTCAGACAGCTTTACAGCACCTAAAGAGCCCCTTGACAAACGACTGGGCTGTAAACCTAATATTCTAATGCTGCATGTTACTGTAACGGTGTGTGTGTATGTATGAGAGAGTGTGTCTGCTAGAGCATCAATGAATATTTAGGAGATGTTAAGTATTGCTTATCTGTGCCAATTACAAAAGTGCTTTACCTTCAAAAACAAATGTAAGCACTGACACAGAGAAACAATCAAACGCAAATCGGGTTATATGATGTATGTGTTCATATTAACACGCTAAATAACGCAGCGTGTCAAATACCTTGAACACAGGGACTCATTTAAATGTGGTGAATATGTAATGGAGGACGCATTTCTGTAAACGTGCACAAAATTGCACGCAGGATAATCTGTGTCTGCTCGGTAGAAGTGTTAAGCAAAACAACCTCGCTTGCATCTGTAGACTTCAAAATAAAAGCTTTGTATCAGCGTCTGGATGTGACATGGGAGTGGATGGATGGCAACCTAGACTGCTATTTTTGGTTTCCTTTACCATATAAAAGAGCTAATCTTACGACATAATAAGCCATAAATTATTGTATCTCCATATTTACATGCTGTGAAAACACGGCCATCAAAGCAGCAGAGATGTCCAATATTGCCACCAGCGTCCTGGATTAATCATTTCCTTTTTGTCTCCAAGATTTCACAGATCAGTAATATGAAACCCTTTCATTTATCATAAAAGTAATCTGTTGAGTTGAACATATCGTCAAGGTTTGTTGTGTTTATCTTATGTCTTTGTTTGGAACTTCAGGCAAAGCGGCAATGACCGATCGCATCAAACATTGCGGCTGCATTTCTAATAATTCACAAGCAGAAATATTCCATGTAGAAATGCTGCGAGTGACACGTACGGTCACAAATATCTGCTTTCCCTTTAACATTTACCAGTGATCCCGAATCATATCAAGTAAATCCTGTCCAGTCAGGGCGGGTCAAAGAGTGATCAATAAGAAATTGTCAGTGAATTACTCGGGTTATGTGCTTGACAGACACTTATACAGTCATACAACTCATACAGTCTTGTACGTTTCACACCTTTTTTCTTTAACTCCTCCATAATCCCCTAATGGCTACACGCTGTTATTTCCCTCGAGGGCCGGTGAGCCGCACACTGCTGCGGGAATGCATTAAATTCAAGAGTTGTTGACGCACGCTCAACAGAAAGCAATAACCTGCGCCAGGTCATTTTTTTTCCCCCCTTTTCCTTTTATTTTCTGAGGTCGAACAGAATTGCCTTTCAATGTTAGCGTGATTATGTTCTGTTTAACATGGGAATTATGACGATGAGACACGAGCGTGATTAAAACGGCTGCACGGGGAGAGAGTACCAGGAAGGAGGATGAGAAATGAGTAACATCCACAGAAGACGACACACGTCAAGCTTTACTGTTTTAATAATATTTAGCCCGAAACTTTTGAGTAGGCGCTACGTTTTTAGACGTACAATCAATCCCGTGAGCTTCACGGTTCCCATCTTTGATCATCGATGCAACAGAGTGACCGCTGGCTGTTGAAACTGTTTGCGGATTCCTAAAATGTAACCACCGGCAGATTTATTTTCCTTCCACTCGACGGCCCCTGACACCGTGCACTGTTGGCACTGGAATTTATCAAAGAATCTGTGTTTTTTATATATAACTCGTAGCACGGCCCGCCCACTTACATTGTAACACGTTGAGTGAATTTTGATTATAACTTGCATGCCGATCATTGACAAATCCGGAATTTGCATCAGATCACTACGTAACCCGCAGCAAATCCTAAGTCACAAAACCCTGATCGGCCCAGGCCACCGCCCACTAAAAGGAACGACTGAATTAAACGGCCGGTGAAATTTGCGGAACAAAACCGCCGTACTCGATCTGATTTAAACTACTTAATTATCAGCATCCGTAGAATTGCGTTTCCGAGGCACTGGTTCATTATAGACCTGCCACTGCAACTCCTGCGGATCAATGCGTAACGCGCTTTTTGTTTATTGAGTCAGAAGAAAAAGGGGAAGGGAACTAAATGAGCTCTTCCGATTATTATCCTGATCGCCTCGTGGCCTTTTCGATGGCGAGCCAGCGGAGCGGAAAAATCCTACCTGTGACCAATTATCGGTTCATTTCTGACTCAAAATTGTCGCGTGGATGAGAATGTGTGTAATTGGCCCCAGCAGATGCGCTCACAGGCAAGTTGTGGCTGCTGACAGAGTTGTGTCCCAATCTTTAACACCTCTTGCCAACAGAAAAATGAAATCTATAGACAGCCAATAGAGTCTAATGGCAGATATAATTGAATACCACTGCCGCAGTAGTCACATCCTCTCTCTCACTCACGCACACAATCACAAATAGCCCTTGGCTGTTGCATCCCAGTCTAAATAAACAGCACTAATATGGTATCTCACACACGGTAATTACAACCCAATCTGCTGCGTTTTGCCCGTTTTCTCTTTTAATTGTCCCGCTCTCTCTCTCCCCCTATCAATCCCTACTTCCTCCTCTGCCCTTCCTCCATTCCAGGCTGTCGCTCCTCAACACACTGCATTTGAAGAATTAGTGGTGCTAACGTAGGCCCTAATTGGCTGTCACTGTGCGCTCTAAAAATGTGAAGCCACTTCCTCGCTGTAATCATGTTTACACGCGAGCGCCGGGTGCCAGACTGCTGGGCTTGTCTCTATCGAGCTTTTTTAGCGAGTAATTTACTGTAAAATTGGCCATGATAGTCAGTCACAAAGAACGAGAGAGAGAGAGAGAGAGAGAGAGTGAGAAGGAGAGAGAGAGAGAGAGAGAGAGAGAAACTAGCTCAGCGTAAAATGACTGCCTCAGTGTGCCGGTTCTTGTTTGTTTGCAGTTGTTTTGTTTTGCCGGAGTGAAGTCTCTTTCCCCAGTTAGAACAGTCTCATTATCACCTTCTTCATCATTATCTCGTCATCACCTCTCTTGATCAGCCCAGTATAAATAAATGTGGCTTTTACCAGCAGATTACAAATAACAAGGAATTCACTAAGTAACAAATCACACAAGATGGATTGCAGACAGTTGAGAGCTGGAAACGTGCAACATAATCATTTTGCTGCTACATTTGTTTGCACACATTCTCTTCCTGCTCCTCCAATTTATCACGCTAATTGGAGGAGATAAAACAGCCATTTCAGAAAATAACAAATCAAGAACGGCAGTAAAAAAAAACAAAAAAACACCACAGCAGGCCATAACTCAGTCATCACTGCTCATTCATTCAGCTGGTAAGACACTGATGGCAAAGCGATGAAGCAAGTGACTTCAAATGGAATACTCACACGTTATATTTTCAAGCTTATTTTTCCCGGAGTGTCAAGAATACTTCCGATTAAAAAGCATCTTCGTTTGGAAGTGACCAGAGGGCAAATCTCCCAGGAGCACATTCCTTATTTACCGGCCCTGTTAATTCCCATTCTCAGCACAGCGAGGGTTGGGGGCCACTTGAGAAGTCTGCGCACTGTGAAGTAGACCTGACATTTTTCTCCTCTAATTGTGTTTTCTTCTCCCTTTGCTGGATTGCAGGTGTGTATGTGTGAGTTTGTGTGTTTATTTGTCTCTGTTTTTCTGTGTGTGTGCAACCAAATGTGCAACTATGATATGTGTGTGTTTTCCGGTGCTTGCATCTGTGTGCATATGCCTGTGTGTGTGTGTGTGTGTGTGTGTGTGTGCGTGCGTGCACAGGCATACTTATTCATTTCTTCTCTGTGTGTGCACAGCAACAGTGTGTATGTTTTTTGCCAATTAGGCACTCAATGACAGGACATGTGGTGATGCAGCTAGCAGGGCTATTCATGGATCAGCAGTTATGGGAGGAAATTTCAAAATACCAACTGGATACACACACACACTCAAGGAGAGAGAGACAGAGAGAGAGGGAGAAAGAGAGAGAGACAGAGAGTCATAGAGCTCCAGTAATTTGGAATGCTGAGTGTATGATGCTGATCTTAGCGGCTCAGACAGCAGGATGCTGTCTGTCCATGCAGTGTGTGTTGACACAGTTGTCCTCCTCTTATGAGAAGTTCACTCATGTCTTGGGATTCACATATTTTGAAGTGATGTCTAACAGAATTCTTCCTCTGTTTTTACTCTTATGACATTTCACTTCTCCCCGTTAGCAGAAATATGTAACTTTCCGATCTGTAAATATGATAAGTGTGTATGTATATATTACAGTACTGGGTTAAGCAGCCGTTCCACAGTCTGTTCAGATTCTGTAGCTATGAGGCTTGTTATGCCATTATTATTGTGTTTGACGGGTCGAAAACACAGGTTGTTTACAGCATAAGCATGTGTGTAATGGCTGTTATAGTTTTTAGCTAGGTGGGTACCAAGTCCCAAGTTCCTGGCCTTAAAGTGACCATGACTGGCCAGGACCTGGGATTCTCCTGGCATCTGTCACCTGGGATGGGTGGTGAGCACGGAGAAATGATTGACAACTCCAGCAGCTGGTGAGCGGAGGCAGGTCAACCCTTCCACGTTCTGTACTCCTCTCCAAAGTATAACCATTGGATAACAAAATGTAAAATGTCCTCAGTAGACAGAGGCTGTGGTGCAGCATCGATCGTTTCCCCAGATTGACATTTGGAGTAACATTTTAACCTGTGTGTCCTAAACTAAACAGTCATCGTCCGCGTGTGATTGTCTTGCAGCGGGTCGGACCAGAGAACTCACCCGTGATCAGTTATTGAGCCTCATCTCCTGATTTGATTCCATGGTTTCTACATGGTCGCTGCACCTCTCCCCCATTCTTTTTGTTCCTTCTCCTCCTCATCTTGATCAACCTCACTGTCTTTGCTTCTCATTTTTCTTCCCCTTGCATGTTTCTTCGTCCCTCTCTCATTTGCCTAGCTTACCGGAGCCAAATCTGTGTGTGAGTAGGAACGCTGCCAGCAGAGAGAGAACATAGACAAATCCACGGCAGGCATGGCATCCTCCTCTGTCTCCGAATTTGTCTCTGTCTCGTCTTTTCTCTTGCTCATCCCACTTGTCTTGTTCACACTGCTTTTTCAATCTGATTTAGTAGCGTGGGTTGCCAACGATAGCAGAACCCAAAATAACACCGAAAACTAGCGATGGTATACTTCCTGGTGGAGGAATAACAACACCTCTGATCCAGAAATGCCACAAACCTGACAGAACATCACATGCTGTAAAGGAGAGTTAACACAGGTCCTTATCCTCTGTCACATTTCGGCCGTGGCTTCTGTGTGTGGCTGGCGTTTCTCTCTCTCTCTCCTAAGAGAGACCAACCAGACAGGGCATGTGTCCAAGCCACACACCTGCTGGACACCACAAACCACGTTAGTCTGGTTTGAGAGGCTCTCACAGCAGCCCTCCACTCGTCTTCTCCATGCTCCACTCTCTTTCTATTCTCTGCTCTCATTTCCTCTTTGCTCCTCTCATCGTGTAACCTCTCTCGCTGTATTTTGTCCTCTCGTGTCTCTTCTCCTCTCATCTCATGCAGGTTTGTTGCAGTACTTGCAAAAATTGCGGGGGCAGTAATATCAACTTTGTTCATGTAACAGGAGGGCAGCAACGGTGACAACCACAAAAGGTGGCTGAAAGATTAATGGCCTCACTTACCATCCTCTTTGTCACCACTGCTACTGGTTCCCTTGTCTTTTTTAAAAATAATTAAAATGCCGATCTCCCTAATTATCATTTGAGCAAAATCAGAACATTTTAAGGGGTGCTAACCAGTAACGATGAATCACACCGTGCCACAGTTCATAAATTAAGGAACATGAGCAATAAAGTCAGCAGTGCAGAGCCACTAAAGGGAGAAAATAAAAATGGGCGTATTCACCAGAGGTATCCCTTTCTCTGTCCTTCCCTTCCTCTCATTTACTAAATTTATTTGCCAACTTCACAGATGCAGTTTGCCCTGTGTGTTGTGTGTGTGCCAATAACGGTGTTGCAGATGTTAGTATCTGTTAGTATCTATTATTTTTATTATTATTACAATGACAAACTCTAACTGTGGAAAACGGAAAACTATGACATTAATTAAAGATTAGAATACGAAAGCTACAAATTTTTACATCACAGGCATGAAGATTATTGGATGGATGTGAATGAGAGGGGTGACAAATGCCAAACAAAAGAGAGAACTCGGAGAAAACTGACAAAAAGGAAACAAAAGTAGGAGAGGAAGTGGACGGGAGAGATGAACAGAGGCAGTGACAGTAATTGCAGGAAACACTGGGATATATGAGACTTTTATGGCTTTTCTGTGTGGTATATTCAATTATAAATGGTTTAGTAATGTGAAAAGGCCCAATGCATTTATCCAAAATCCTTTAAATTATCCTAAACAGTAAAGCAGACACAACCAATTCATCTAGCCGGTTTTCAGGGGTTCCATGTGTGCTCAGAGTGGGCATTTTTATTGAGTCACTGGAAATTCAAAAAATAATGCTGGAAACATGCAAATTACACCAGTGTGTAGCTACGATAAATTGTAACAGTTAACATATAAATCCAAAAGATGATAATGTCCACAATGCCACCGTAGAAAGGATTTCCATGAAAAATTATTCTTTTTTTACCCATCTGAATTCAGTGATGTGAAAGTCTGGCTTCATAAACTAACATTACAGACGTTAGAGAGATATTAGCTCCCTCCAGCATCCAACTGTTGTATGCAGTAGATGCCAAAGTTTTCCATATGTAGCACACTCCATTGTGTAGACTTTCATTTACACATCATCTTTTCCTCCCAGATGAAATATTCCAAAAAGGAAGTATCCAGCCATCCATTTTACCGTTGCTGTTTCCAAAAATAGCTCAGCAGCTGGTCAGAGCCACCACAACACTACATCCAGAGACAGCTGCTAACATCAGCATCGCACTGGTAGAAAACAAGAAAAATGTTTTCAGCCACCACCCCCAAAGGTTTGTTGAGGAACCATGCACTGCTGTTAGTTTATTTAAAAACTTCAGAACACCGGTACTTTCCCTTTTATCTAATTGAGGGGAACAGACTGATTTAGACAGATGATTCAGAATTTTGCTTTTTGGATAATATTGATGATTTCCATGTGTAAAACAGAAAAGGCTAATCTAGCACGTCCTAAAAACAATCATATAAAACAAACATGTGGGTATTTGTATTTTGTGGCTTCAATCTGATTTTCATTTTAGCAGACCCTGTCTGATTTTTACATCGATCCCGTCTTGATATGACTGCAGTATACCTGTTGGAACATGGATTTGGAGTTAATTGAATGTAAGTCTCATCTGGCCTCTGGCGTCTCAACTTTTTTATTGGAGCAGAGGCAACTCTAAAAGTGGAGATGGCTGGGAACTCAGGGAATGTGACATGGCCATGGCCCAGCAGTAGAGCGGTCCGATCCCCACCTCCTGCTGTCCGTATGTCGAAGTGTCCTTGAGCAACACACTGAACCCCGAGTTGCTCCCCAGGTGCTTACAGTTGCCCTCTGCTCCTATATGGATGGGTTACATGCAGCAGGCAAATTTAATTTCCGTATGTAAAAATGCAGAAAAATTACCAAATAAAGGCAAAAGCCCCAATTCTTCTTCTAATATATGTGATTCAGACAAACACCTTTGGAATTCAGTGTCAATTTCATTCTTTCCCGTTTCGCACCAGTGCCTCATCAACCTCGTCAATTTCATTGCTCTCACCGCCTTTGTTACCTGCATTCCATAGGGATCCACCTGCTGCAGCATCCTGCGTAACAGCAGACAAAACTACAGAGGCAGAACACGTTTCTTTTTGCACCCATCACCCTGCTCACTCCCGCTGTCGGTCACACACACAAACAGACAAATGAGCGCTTCACACACAAGTATGGGAGCATTCTCTCCCTCAGCTGCTCAGCGTTACATGCTTACACAGACACACACGCGCACACACACATCAGCCAGGTCTGCTAGTACGATAAAAATTTGCTTCATTGTTATAGAGATGTTAACTAATGCTGTATTCTCATGAGACGATTATTACGCGTGTGATCTTGACCTTATGTTATAAAGTAAAACTTTATCCATGTCTTTCTTTTGCAGTTTTGCCAGTCAATAACTGCAGAGGTAGATTATTTAAAAGCATCTTGAAAGCCTGGAGCCCCGTCTGGTAAGGAAAGTTTTTCTTTTCAACTCTTTTTCTTTCTTTCTTTTTTTTATATGTGAGGAAGAGTGGCGGCATCCTTTCTTTGTAAAAAAAAAAAATGCACAGGGAATGCAAGGGAAGAAGATCATTATCTTGTGAAGCTGTCGTAAAGGAAGAGGATCTCCATGATATTACAGACATTGACGTAACTGTTTTTGAAAAAGGATTGACATGCAAAGATATGATGCAGTCAATAACTAGGAGGCAGGGCTATATTATTGGCTGTGACTCCTGAAACAACAGCGTTGACTTGACATCATCCCTGACAGTCAGTGGAGGTGGGTCTCTGGAGCTGCTTCAGGAGTCGCTTCATTTATTCATCAGCACCTCAATCCTTGGTGTGCGTTTTCTGAGCCAGCAGAGCTCATCAATTTAATTAATAGATGGAGAGCATCTGAAAACCTGTTGAGAGATCAGGTCCAGCCAAGACCCAGTTCTGGTCTGTGCCAACACCGCATTACTATAGCGGGGACACGTGTTACAAGTAATTTGTAGCCGCAACGTCATAATCTTGTTCCTCTGAGACACAGGTTGTCACTAGGGTCTATTTTTTATCAACATGTACGGTCACTGTCCTCGTCTGTATATAACTGTAATACGCATCCCATAAAAACCACTGAGATTTGAGCAATAAATATTAGTAAAACATGCACGTTGTTCATCCCAATGTCGAAAGACAAACGTTGTGAGAGTCTAACGTCACCCAAGGTCCCCAGGTTATATTAGTCCAGTCTTCATATTGCTAAACTGAAGAGATGAGCATTACTAAATTTAAATGGGCTGCACCACGCAACGCTGTTCTTACTATGAGCTTACTTATTTATTTACAACTACCAGCTTCTATGTGAATGTGTTGAGTAGCTACAAAAACAACAATAGAGCCTGCAATCTGTGAGTAAAAGACAGAGAGAGCATATTCAACACGTTAAATCAAAATTCAACTGAAATAACATGTAATTATGCTGTACATGCATCTTCTATTACGCAGGCTTCCCTGCATGTCAAACATAACCACAAGTGTAGGTGTAAAGATAATAGATACACATCGACAAACAGGTAAACAAGGATACAACCATACAAAACTACAGATCTGTGACAAATTAATGAGGAAATTTATCACTTTTTCACTGACAGGAATTTTACTTCAGGGCACAATTAGACACAAATTAAATTAAGTATAAATTGTGGATTTTTTTTCTGTTTAATAAAAAGTTACATATTTATCTATTTTGTATACATATGTATCAATTGTGTGTACAGATGTATTTACATTGTACTTATGTAAAGGTATAATGGCAATACTAAGGAAACTTGATCATGAAATTAAACTGAAAGTACAGTTTTAGTTAGTTTTCCAACAAATACCTTGAAGATTTCTTTCCAGATTCACAAATAGCCAGTGCAACCACGATTAGCTCTCAAATGAGACTGGACAGATACATTCCCACAAAAAAGGAGCTGTCAGTGGGAGGCACATTTATGCACACATTTGCAGACAGAAACAACTTCCCCCTCTCTCTCCTCCTCCTCTCTCTCATACCCCTCCCCCCATCTCTGTGTGTATCCTTCATATCTGGTCAGCGCTTCAGTTGTGGTTTCTGCCAGCTCCTCCACACAAGCAGCTGGCATTTTGTTACTCAAAATATACAAGCTACACCACCTTACAAATCCTGACACACGGTGAAAAAACAAAGGCGTTTCACATCAAATGACAGATTTGTATTTGAACCTGAAAAAAGGATCCCAAAAAATGACAAAGAGCCTCACATATGACATGAATTGTCTGTAATTGGGATCACAGAAAGGGCTGCGCAACAGTCAGTCTCCCTGTGCTGCTGTGAAAATAAGACAACAGCAAACATCAAGAGACAGAAACTCACTTCCTGCTTATTTTCACATTGTGACCATCGCGGCAAGCGGGAAACTCAAACGAGTCAAGGAGAGCGAGAGATGTCATTCCTCCATCATCACAAACGTAGACCAGAAATACAACAACATAGTAACTGATTACTGCAAATCCAAAACGGTGTTTGGCTAATCTGCCAGTCGCTGACAGTGCGGAGCAGAGGTTAATGTCCGACACCGTGATTGTATCAACAATTTATCAGTGACGATGCTGTCAAAGTAGAATGAGATTGTAATTATAATAATCTGATATTCACATGAAATTAGCTGCTATTGAGTTCCAGATTTCTCACACACTTGCTTTGAAGCTTGCTCGTCTCAGCAAAAATTTGTATCCAATCTACTCTTGATCTAGCATAGAATCACCTAACTCTTAGATGTGATGATTTATGTTGCTCAGTTTTGCTAGTTATTAATATACTGGAGTGCTTTTCTTGGCTGTACACCAAATTACTAATAGTGTCCTTACAGATCTGTTTCATGAAGGCAAAATGCCCAGTGTGCTGCAATTGTACATCAGTAATTAAGTTTTTGCTTTTACTCTTTGGTTGAAAAGCTGTACATTTCTGATGCTCTGTGAGGAAAACCATTCACATTTACTCTGAATGGGGACACTTGAGTATGCATTTATAAAACTTACGTGGACACTGTACATTATGTTTAGTAATTCTGATGCAGTATGTATTTTTTTAATGTCTTTGAGATAACACAAATTTTGTGCATTTTTGCCTTAATTAGTAGGATTTTCAACATTAAATATGCAAAATATTAATATATTTAGTTTTCCTTGTAAAATTGATACCATCAAAGACTTCTGATCCTTCACAGGTTACAGATGTGCTTGCTAGGGGATCAGATAGATTCCCTTTGTGAAAAGAATATGGAAACACAATTTACGTTACAGTGACCCGTAGACAGGAAAATTTTAGTGTAATTGACTATGTTGTTCTGTTTATTTTTATACATCAATCATACACTTGATTCATCTGATATGGTACTGTTATTGTATTCTGAATATTTCAGATTTTGTACATAATTCATTGGTAACGAAATATTAACAACAGCTTTCTGCTGGATGGTTAAACAAAGAACACTTTTAAGCAGCACTTTTTGTTTGTGTGTGTGGTATCTACTGTTTGACTGACATGGACTGAAAAGAAGGGGCCTTGGGGAGATAGTGACTGCCAGAGCGAAAGCATCAGACTACCAGGAAGTGTCTGTATTTATATGACCTCAGAGAAAAGGGGATGTTGGAGTAGAGGTCAAAGATTTTTTTCTTTCTCATTGGGACTACAAAAGTTGCCTCTCCCTTTCTAGATGTCTGTTCAAGTTGCTTCTGTGGGCTCTTCTCAACTGTTGTGTGCCTTGTGTCCATCTGGCCTGAGACAGAGGGCACGAGGAAAAATGTGTATGGAAGCAAAAAGTTGTATATGTGTGTGTGTGTGTGTGTGTGTGTGTGTGTGCATGCGAGAGAACATTTCCATAATGCTGGGAACGTAATGCTGCATCAGACCCAACTGTCAGCTTTCTATTGACATTGAGAGGAGACTATGGCAAGAGAGGAGAGAAAGAGAGAATTGTAAATGTGAATTTTGAAGTGTAGACATGGAGAGGTCTCCCTCTCTCTCACACAAACACACTCCTCCCCACACTGTTTACTATGCAGTGACCTGCTCCTGACAATTATGTCTCCCTTGTTCGGCCACAATCAAATTACTGTTAGAGGACAAGGCCTTTGGACAGCAGTGGGTTGAGCTGTTAAGGAAATTAACCAGCACACGCATACACACAATTCTGCAAACACTCATACACACACCCATACTCAAATTCATACACTGGGGCACCAGATTTAATATGCCATGCAACCTGGTTAAGCTATTGATAAAACAGCATCATGCAAAGATGTAGACCTGTTTCAGTCTCATGGTAAATATTGATAAACATTATTTTGTTCTTATGTATGACTGAATAATAAAAATAGATCTACATAAGCCCAATTTTTGATAAGGACGCACATCAAAAGGGAGGTTTTGATGTATGTGAAGTGATCGTTTTCATACATTCTACTTCACAGAGTACCTCTTTCCTCATCAGCCTCTCTGCTATGCTGCACATGCAGACACTTTCCTGATTTTAGTTATGGTTTGCCTGCAATGATAAGTATATTAAAAAATGCGATATAGTGATTTAAATGATAACAACAACTGAAAATGGAAGCAAGAACTATGGAAAAAGTAATGGGAAAAAAAGGGCACAGAGATGGTGAAAAAGCGAAGGACATGAGGACTGTGACCTGCAAGGAGAGGTCAAAGTGAAAGTATGAATAAGAATGAAGTGGTGTGGTAGCAAGAACTTAAAGAGAAGGAATCTTAGAAGGAGGAGAAGGAAGAAGATATCGGGAAGAAGAGGGGAGATGATGTTGATGTTTGCTTCTTATTCTGACTAATTTTCCCCTTGGAGCTCATTACAGTCTAAAGAGAAACGAACCACAAAACCTTAAAAACCAACAGCGTGGAGAAAAAGGGGTGAGGTGGCAGAAGATAGGCCAAAGAGAAAGAGGAGGCCTAAGAATGTTTAAAACACAAAAACTGAAAAAGAAAAGTGTGAGGAGAAGTGAATGGGGATGGAGAAACAAAGTAAAGTTAAGACTGGGTTACTCCATTACAAGAAATGAGTGAAAAAGTAGAACTTAAATGCTGACCCAAATTGAAAGGTAGAAATGACAACAAAACACAAAAAGTTGTTGACCACAGACACACACAGACACATACACACATAAAGGGTTATGCCACATTTATCAAAATGAAGTGCCAGGCCAGGCTGAAAGGAGGTTTAAGAAAAATAAAAGTACCATTTAAATTTTATTGATTTCATCAGGGCAAATAAATAAGAAAACAGTAGGTAAATTGATTTGATTGATTGATAAATGAAAAAGATTGCTGCCATAGTCTAAATATTCACATGTATTTTACAATCAAGATAATAATAATAATAATAATAAAGCTTTTCTTTTTTTAACGTATATAACTAAGAGTTTTAGCTTTTAGCAACAACTTGGTTTGACCCAAAACAAAAACAAGAAGCATGGTTGTCATCAGAAGAGCAGAACGGAAGCCTCAGATTTCCACACACAATCACTAGTAAGTTTCTCTTAGAATATTTTTTTCTTTTATATAACACTAAAATACGGAAATACAGCTATTACAGTCATCAACCAGATTCAGTTCTCAGTATTAGTATTATCATTATTATCATCATAATGCCAGTAGAATAGAAACAGTGGCTTAGATTTCGATATATTTATATATCCATTTATATGTATACTATATATATGGAACAGTTTGTGGTTGTATGTTGGTTTCAGTGTCCACAGTCCAACATTGAAAAGCCAGGAAGGATCTGTGTTGGGAGGAAAACGAGTACAGCAGCAAAGTACAGACATGAATAGGGAAAAAGGAGATAAGGACATTTTGTGAAAGGAGAGGAGGGGGTAGAGTGGATGACAGAGGTACACAAAAAAGACGAGGAGAATCTGCACCTGTTAGTAAACCGCATAGTCAGAGGGATAGAGGAGAGGCTCTGAGAGAGGGACAGGTACACAAAATCCAAACATCATAGTGAAACAGGGTGGAGGTTGACTCATTCAAGTGCACAGAGGGAGGGGAATAGACAGGATTGAGAAGGAAAATAGACGGACACAAAGTAGAAATCATGACAATTATTCTCCAATACTTTCTGTCACACTTGACTTCTGTTTTGTGATTTGTAAATACATTCTGCAGGTTTGTTACAAGTAAAATCTCAAGTGTTTGGTTTATTAGAAACAGGCAGAAAATGAAGTCAAATTATGAAACACACCTCTGGAGATGGATTTTTATTAGGTCTGCTCAGCTGTTATCTAAAGTGTGTATTGTTGTAAACTTCCACCTTCCATCAACAAAAGTAGTGATACAAGCCAGCCAGGTGTAGCTCATCCACAGACGTATCAACAGAAGAAAAATGAGAAACCGGAAACTACTAACTATCTCTTAGACTATGAAAATCATTGACCAGAAAATAAAAAAAAATTGTATAATAATGCAGGAATTTTATGATGATGAAAGAAGTGGAAATATGGTGGAGGATGTCCAAAGAGGTTGTGTGCAACTATTAAGAAACAGAGAACGGAGAAAAGAACCACACATTTTGAGCGATCTAGTTTTTAAATGCCATAAATTATTTCCAGATGAGGTAATTCATAAAGCAGAGATATAATGTGTAACCATGTTCCATAATTCCCCAAAAGAGAAGCATTACTACGGTTTGCATGTTGAGGAAGCAATTCATAAAACGCAATGTCACACAAAAATTTAAAAGTGTTTCAGCCTGATGGGAAATTACAGCGGCATGATATCTGGATAAAAATTTAAACTGCATTTGGTTCACACAAGTTAATGATCGATAAAAATTATGTCTAACCATCCAGTTGATTAGTCATTTAATCTAAATGGTATGCTTTGATCTGATCTATCAGACATTCTAGTGGAGCTGAACCATTGATGAAGTCTCTGCCTGCGTGTCCGACACACACACGCTGCACAAGTCCCATCTTAAAGCGCTGAGCTCTAAAGCAAAGAATTAAGACTTCATTTTTACTTTACACCAGACTAAGCAGTAATGATGTGGCTCTTGCATTTGCAGCAGTTAAATTTTTTAGCCTGTGCTTTAATTGACATAATCGAAGCTTTATAAATACAATGTTATTGTGACATACACTTGGCATGGAAGTGTATTGCTACCGTGGTTATTTTATGAATTATCCCAAATATTACAGGACAGGGTTAGAAATTAGGCATAAATAGTTTCCAATCAGCTGATTTTTGCCATCAGCTTTCTGGTTTGGCTTTAGAGAAGAAGAATCCAAAATCAATGTCTGACATACATAAAGAAATCCAAACAAGGCAGCAGTAAATGGGAGGTGAGGGGAACAATTATTTGCTACTTAGAGAAACATTCTTCAAAGCTTAAACCAATACTAATCAATGAATGACTAGATGAATGAGTGAATGGATGAATGTAGAGGAGGTGGGCTGACACTTTAGAACATAAAACTAATGATTAATCTTCAACACAGAATAAAAAGGTTTGGCTGTACAAAGCTGCAGTCAAGCCACAGAGAAGCAAAAGGAGGCAAGGGTGGATGAATGGATGGATAAAAGGAGGGAGGTGAAGAAGCTGGTTATATAAGTTAACATACTAGCTCCCTAAATCATGATTTTCTCTTTTACACTGATTTCCTAGCTCCTTTTCTTAAAATCTCACCCTTCCCATCATCCCTCTGCAGTGTCCCAAGCAGAAGTCTGTTGTCTCATTCCCTCCCCCATTTTCTTTCACTCCTCCGCATCCACCGTCTTATCCACCTCCTCTCCTTCTCTTCCACTTCATGCCTTTTCACCTCTTCGGTGTACTTCCGATCTTCTGTCAGCTCCTCCTCCAACGTTTCCATCGCTTCCTCTGGCTCCTCCTCCTCTTCCCTCTCTCCTTCTCTACATGGGGAAAACCAGGAAGCCAGAGAAGGTGGAGTATTTCCATCCTCCCATTAGGTTTCCTCTTTCAAGTTTGAGGTAAGCCCGATCTCCCTTCTCCATCTGGATCAGAACACCATTGCTGGCCGCCTCACGTGTCACATCCTGGTCACCGGCAAAGGCCGAAATCACTGGCCAGCCGTTGTGCATCAAGCTCACCTGGATGAGGAAACAGAGGCAGGACCATTGACAGGTTTGTACACACGGATAGATTCTGACATTTTGATCAAAATAATGGTAAAGAAAAAGCTAAAAATCATGTTATTTTGTGTAAAAAAAAAAAATTTTGTATGACACACAAAAAAAATCCACTCTGGCTTATTTTGAGCTTCAAAGAACAGTTGCCATTATGTATTTCAGTAAAGGTCATTAAAAATCTACTTTGCAAAGATGGTTTCATGTTATTTCGTCTTCAGTGGTAGCTGGCAGATGCCTGATACAACCACTATGGCACCACGACCACTATGGCTGAATACGATACGAAGAGCATAGATTAATTTTTGCGTTAATTGATTGATTGTTAATAAATTGCTAGATTGGGCAATCATCTAAATAATCATTACTTGCAGCCCTATACTGCATGTCCTGCAGTTGATGTTTAGATTACACCTTGATTTATCATGTTGGCTTCCCATTGTAGTGTTCTTTTTTCAGTTTCCACTTACAGAAGATTAGAAGATCATTTTAAGGAACAACCACACATACAAAGACACATACATGCCAGACAGGAGTAGATGACAATGAACGTTTCCCCTCATAACATCATTAGAAGCAGACAGCAGCTCTCAGAAGTCCACAACGGAGCATCACTGTAATTTCTAGAAATGTTAGCCCTTCTCAGATTTTTCGCCTACTACCATAATAGATTATTTTATGGGTGATGTGGCACCGAGGCTGTGGTTGAACAAAGTTCGGAGAAAGGTCTAGTACTTATGTCGGACTACATAATGTAGAACTAATGTGAGTTTTTTTTGAGCAGGGTTACCTTGAAATTCTAACCATAAAGACAGAAGTAATATGATAATAATAATAATAATAAAGTAGTATGATAATAAGATAGAAGTAATATGATAATAATAAAAAGTAATACGATAATAAGGTAGAAGTAATATGGAGAACATGTCTTAATATGATGACATGGTTCCCATGAGTCAAGAAAGTCCACACAGCAAAGACATGTTGCCACATTTATGGATAAAATAAATGATGAAACATGAAAATAACTAACAACATATAAATAATGAACATGTAGTGTCTATTCATGGGTTTTTATTTGACTTCTGGCCATCAACAAACAGCCTTCTAATTACTAATCCTTATTTACTTTTTTCCTGATTTCCTGAGTCTGTCACTTGTAAATCACTCCTGTAAACCTTTTTCGTTAACTTTTTAAAATCTAATGTTAGTCAAAGATTATGAAATAACTAGTAATTTTTGTCAGAGATTGAAGATCAACCTCTATTTGCTACAAAGATAATCCTTAAAAAACATCAAAATGGATTCTGAACATCCACTAAATCAATGTTTGTCATACAAGTTAACCATGAGCAAAAGTTTATAAGTGCAATATTGTGATTTTGTACAACAATGAATTAGTCTCAGTAATTGTGCATTGACTTTAAAATCAATTAAAACCACAATTCTGCTTCCTGTAGATCAGAGCCAATACAGTGAGTATTATTCAAGTGTGTGTGTGTGTGTGTGTGTGTGTGTGTGCATGCTTATGTAGGTAGGAGGAGATTGAGAGTCTGTCAGAGTCAAAAGCTCTTTTAGTTGGGTACTGCTATTAATAGCAAATTGAATGTAATCGCTCAGACTGAGTGTGCTGCTCTCAACAGGCTGTCGCTTATGTCAAAGAAAACACTCAGACACTACTGAAATTATTTGTCTTATTAACAGGATGGAAACAGAACTCAGAAGATACTCAAAAGAAGTTTGCCTAGAAAGCAAGATATCTATATTTTATATCAGTGTACAGGTGTACTGGCTAGGGACATAAAAGTTTGTGGGGAGGGTGTGGTGGTAAGTTCACAAAACATTAATGAGAAAAACACAACCATGGTGGCAATGGTACTGTATGTCGGTAAGGCATCTTGTGTTCAGGCTCAAAATAAGTCTTTACCTGGTCAAACCTAACCTCCACAGCAATGGATGAGGAAAATTATTTCAGTAATTAAATCAACAACTTTGTCACATTTTTTCTTAACTAAGCTCTGAATGGTGTTCCAGCCAGAACTTCTAGCGCTTGAACCAGCTGTTGCCGTTGCCTATGCACATTTTCTTTGTACCAATTTACACATTAATGTTGTTTGACAGAGAGTACTCTGTACTGTATTGGTGTGGGTTCTTTCAAAAATACTGCCGGATTGAAATGCAGTCTCTTTGCTGTAGTGTTTTTTCCTATAGAGTTACGATTCTTTTGTGGTGCACATGCCTACACGCTCACATCCCTGGCACTGGTAACTCCTAAATGACACGTGTGATTTAGATGTAATAAGCAAACATAATGTTTGTTTTACTATGTGCAGCATTGTCACATTTATTTGATAGTAATTTTTATTGGTCATTAAGTGGTTCTCCATTGGAGTCATTGTGACTGTGGGCATTTCCCAAACATAATTGGCTGAAAATAATTTCTCTGCTTTACTTCGTTTAAACTTGATTTACTATATTTGCAGCCAGAACAGACACAGAGAGCAGCAGTTACAATCTCCAACTGGATATCATCAGACTGAGAGAACAACTCACTTTGAAATAACCGTTCAGTCCTCTCTACACATTACATATAACTGCTTTTTGGGATAATGTTCCTAAACAGCCCATTACCTTTTTTTCACATTTGTGGTTTTCACGGTGCAAACCAACTTCATTGAATTCCTTGGTTAGTTACTGTGCAACATGAAAGACTAAGCTAATCAATTAGTTTGAGATGGAGTTCTTCACAGGTCCAAAATTTTGATCCAAATTAATAAAAAATAAAAAAATGATGGAACTGATACCCTAACATGATACGCAGAGAGATCTACATGTGGCCTGATGCCTAAGAAACCTTGCCTTAGCCGAGATGGCAGAATGTATGTAAAAACAATAAAACACACCACAATGTGGTGAATTCCAATAGATTCACACATGATAAACAGTATCATTGATGTCATCCTCCTGAGCCCTTGGTAAAATTGCACTGGAAACCTTTGATTCAGAAACTGAACAATGTAATCACGATGGGTTTTTGCTGCGGTTATTGGATGTGAATTCAGTCCATTTTTGTTCTATCACCAAGCCCTTATAAACATTTCAGTTAACAACACCCAGAATGATACTGATACTGGCTATTTCATTAGAACACATCCATGTTTATCATGCTTATATTGTATGTATATTGACTACAAGATCAGTGCCTATCCTCATTTACAAAAAGACACTGCACTATTTCCCATTCTCAAATAGGAACTAAATCAACAAAGTAGCATCAGTTAAACTGATTAGGCTATTCAATTGTTAAATTACATCCTCAAAATCTTCACTGTATACTGCACGTTAGTAACATTCATACATACAAATACCTATATGTTAGGACTTATAATAAACCATTCTACGTTCACACACAAATGGATAAATTCACAATATTGTTGTTGGGTTTTTTTTTATTCATGCTGTGAATCAAAAGACCAAAAAGACCTAAAAGAGAACGTTCTAAAAATATTCCACCAACATCAAAATTGTTGAGCTGAAAAGTCTTACAATATGGATGACACACACTTAGACTAAAAGGATACCGTATAGTATATGCAATGATAGATGAAAAGTGTGAGTGGAATCTGGGAGGTACACAATGTAAAGCCAAGGGTGAGCAGGAGAAATAAACCGAGAACAAGCGTCAAGGTAGATGGATTGATAGATAACAGACAGAAATGCAAGTAAAGTATGAGGCATAAAAAGCAGAGACTGACAATACAAAGGAGAGGAGGGGGATTAAACAAGAGGGAGAGCAAAGCAAACAGACAGGGTGGGGGCAGAGAGGGAGGGAGGGGAGAAAGAGAGAGAGAGAGAGAGAGAGAGAGAGAGAATGAGATGGTGATAGAGGGAGACTTGGTTCCTGTCCAGTGCACATGTAATGCTACCAAAAAAAGACGGCGATGTCAGGCAAAGAAGATCTAGCCACACTACATCCGTTATCCTCAGACACACACACACACACGTAGATAAAATCCACCCAGTTCACCACGATTCTGCCACCCCCTCTCAGGTTTTCCTTCCCTCCACACAAACATTCTCTCCCTCTCTCTCTCTCACACACACACACAAACATACACACACACACACACACACACACACACACACAGAAAGAGCCACAGTGGGTCAGCGTGTTTTGTGCGCCTGTGATGTATAGCTCTAATAAAGCTGCGACAGTGGCTTTAGAATGATGAGGTTGTGGCCGACACAGGCACACACACAAATGCAGACACACTGTCAGCTACACTCTTACAATTACAAGCCATAAATATAAAAGCATGATAATAGGGCTGCACATCGTGTTAGGCCTCCATCGATCTGCATTCATTAATACATAATCACCAATTAACTGCCGAAGTAAACGAGACAGAAAAGTGAGAATACATGAATTCAGCAAAACAGAAGAACAGAGGTGGAATGAAACTTAAAAAAGAGAGGAGGAAAACTAAGCTTTCCGTATGTATGTAGAAGCTGTTTGACATCTCAATGCAGCACTTAATGCCAGTGACTGTCAGACTTCTGGCTAGGACATAAAAGCAGCCACACAGAAACAGAATCTGGACGAAAAATAAATGTCCACATTTATATGAAAGAAAATGAAAACGGGTCTAGGCTGATCTGGATCAGGAGCAAAAAAGGGATCAGTAACAGGAAGGCAGGTCGCAGGGTAAACGTATGCAGGGTCTTGGACAAAATCTGTAAAACCGTTCAGGGTTCAAAGCAAAATGATCCGGCCAATCCAGGTTGCAGCACACAGGGGAGAGAGCCGAGAATAATCTCGCCTCTGCAACAGCAGATGTGACAGTGACAAGTTGACATGCTGTTACTGCATCATTTCCTGCCCATTTGAATGGTTCGACACGACAATGATACTCTTATGTCTTCTCTATGCTTTTTTCCTTTTTTGTTTTCTGCTGTCATTTTTTTTTTGTCATTTCCTCTCGTTCTCATTTCCTTTTGCCTTTCCCTTTTCTTCTCCTCTTCTTTTTCCCCCCAACTGTTTCCTTTCATTTGTTTTTGAAGATTGCCTGTCCATCCTTTTATTTCCCATTTTTTTCCCTCGTAACAGACTGATGCAGTTCCACATGTTGATGGATACATAACGGTGCGTTTCTCTGTGGACTGAGACACCATCTCTCTTTAAAATGGCCAAGTTTCACTAAGTGAAAGCTTTTTTAAGTTATTACAAAATTGATTCAAGATTAATTGGGGGCGGTTAGACGTAAAAGCTAAAATAAAAGTTTATAAGAGGGAAAAACTGACTGATATCAATAAGTGTAAGATCAAATATAGGGATCAAATTTATGAAGTTCTTTCTACACTGAGGTGTCCTCTATTTTACAAAGACTTGGGCCAAATCTTGCAAAGTAACTTAGTACAAACTTCTAGTGCTTCTCCCCTTACTTTCAACTTTCAAAGATGTACTTCAGGTTGTTGACTGGTCCCAAAAACAAGCACAGCATGTTTGGAAAAGAAGCTCTTCCTCCTCTAGTGGATTCCTCATTACAGTAATGTGGAACATCTGTGCTGGATAGGAGACTGCTTAAGGCTAGTTTGGTTTTATTGGTTGGCTTCTCTATCCTCAACACCCTGCATTACCACATTTTGGAGCATAAAATAGGTGCTGCCTTGAAGCCATGTTTAAACAGAGTGACTTGATTACAACAGTCAGTAGGGCATGGCTGTGTTTTTATTTAAAACAGTGACTAGTAAAACTCAAGATTACTTAAAAAAAAAAAAAACCAACTAGATAAAACCTTTGACCAGCTGCAGGTCTATACATTTTCAAAATCATTTTATCCCAAAGTAGTAAAAAAAAGTTACAATAATGTGAAATAGATATAAAATATCAAATTAATTTTGTTTTGATTGACTGACGTATTATTAATCAATTAATCATTTAATCATTAAACATAAATCAATTCATCAATGTCCTTTACGTGATAACAGCAAAACTGGGTACCAAAGGACCTGTTTGTGATTACCTAAAAAAAAAAATATCATTAACCAGATCACAAATATAGGCCAATGAGCAATCACTTGTCTTCGCCATCTTGGGACAACTGCTATGAACTGAGCCTCAACCGCGGTATTTGTTCCCAATGTCAGACAAAAAAGTCAAATTAAATATATAAACTAAAACTGCAAAGATAAAGAGAGGGTAAACACAAAGTTTACTCTTGAAAATAAACAAAAACAACACCCAGCAGATGATGCTTTACTTTTAGCAGCATGCGATTTTGTTATATTATTTGGGGTTTTCAGATTACCCAGTGATTCCATTTTCGGTAACTACAGAGCACAAAGTAAATGCGAATGAAGTACATGATGAAACAGGCGCTGTGGCTGTTTGCACTTTGGGGGCATTTGTTGGAGGGCCTGTAACGGCGTTTGACACATTACATAATGAGTTCAGTAGCTTGTATATTTGTATTATCCATTTCTGGAAGAGCTACAGTTCTTCTAGCAACTCATTTGGGTTCTCAGCAGCTGATTACGACTCTGAAGTTGTAATCATTAAACACTTGAAATTATATCTGTTATTACATATAATGTTATGCACAGGGCTTGCAGGGGGCTCAGAAATACAGATTTTGAAAAATAGCAATACTGAAAGGAAAAGAGCCGGACTACATGAATGGCCACTTTCATCAAATTACCACAACTTAGAAAACTGAACGCCATTAAAGTTGAGTAGAATCAAGTCCTGACATCTCATGATGTGGAAGCTAAAAACTAATATCAACTCGACAAATATAAAAGAAATACAAGAAATTATACTGCTTTTCTTTTCTTTTATTATTTGATGATTTATAAAACAAATTGACTTGCCTCAACCCTTCATCTTATAGTCTCAGTTAAGGTGAACAAGCAAACCAGTTCAAGCTGTAAACAAGTAGTTGTTCCTGAATATTACAGCACCTCGCTGCTGCGGCCCTTATGCAGGATTACTTAAACACTGTGAACTGTGGCTGTATTATCTTTGTTACAGGCTCATCGTCCATACTCTACATAAAATTGTCTCAGAAATTAAACATTAAAAAAACTTTGACAAACTGCAACAAGCTCTTTAAATATAGATAAACATTACTCAGATATTCCACCCACTGCCTCCCTTCTCGCTGAATGGACAAAGCAGTACCAAACACTATCACAGATATAACTTAGGTTTAAAAACACTCAAGATTTTATTGGATATTAGAGTTTAAGTCGAACTACATTCTTTGTACAATGCTTTCCTCAATATATGTGTCTGACTGTAACCATTTTTCAACAAAACTGTCCAATTTTCACTACAAGTCAATTCTTATATGCCTCATTACCATTTCCGTTGCTGTAGTTAAAATGAGACAAATTGGTTCCTATTCTAATCAGTTTGAAGTGCTTTAGGATTATTGCAACACCATCTGTAATTAAACATAATTATGTTGAAACCTGCAATAGCTGCTATTTTTGATATTAAGACTAAATCAAGTGGCACTGTGGCTTTCACTCATTTTTCAGCCAGGGGGCCAATCATTGGCTTAGGGAATGAAAAGTTCAGGTTGAAGTAACAATTTAAGATGTGATCATTTACAATTATGACTCCACTCCTCACCAAGCTCAAACTGGACACTAGTGAAGGTAATATTCTGTTTTTAGCCTCCTGACTTTATATCTCCTTCTTTTTTAAGGATTACAATGCCAACTACATGAATGCTTAAGCATTTTTTGAAAGCCTTAAAAATCTGCAGTGAGCTATGCAACCCAGCTAGTTCCTCAGACTATAATTACTGTGCAATCCTGCTGTATCACTCTCATTGGGTCTAGGTAACAATATTGTTCGATAACAAAAACACAATGAATATGAAAGGAAAGCTTTCTGTCACACCTCCTCTCTTTGCCTCAGTTTGGCAGAACATTATAGAAAGCTGTACTAGTTTCTGCTCGTATGAGACTGAGCAAAGGTTTACTGGCTTAATATGAAACATAGCATCTGGCTTATAATCACTGTGAAGTGTGTATATGTCTGTGAATCAATTTATATATGTGTGTGTGAGTGTGTGTGTGTGTGTGCAAACAATATCAAATTTGCAAAAAAGATGAGAGGCTTCATTACTTTTCTTTTCCTGAAGACGTTTTAATGGTTTCAGTGGTTCTACACATGCTTTACAAATGCACTGTATCAGATTTGAATTTGAATGATGTGGTGTTTATAACATCTAACATTTATCCATTATGTATTATGATAGAGAAATTTATGTTCCGTAGAATACACTTACATGGACAGTATCTCCTGTAAGAAATGATTCGTGCTCCTATTAGCAATATGTTCACACCCACAATTATACTGTATTATATTATATATTACTGCTCACAAGCAAAGGTGTTCACAATGATAATAGCAGGGAATCTACTATTCCAAGCTACATTCAAGCTCGACTCCCTTATATTGGCAGATTGCTTCAAATGAATTCACAGAATGGTCTCAGTTATGCCAACTACCCACATATGGGAAATCAGGCTATTTAAGTATCTTACCATCTGTATATTAAAATTTGGTGTATTTTAATAGTATTGTTACGAACTCAGAGTGCCATGTTGGTGCTCCTGTTTTCGTTTGTGTGTTCATTGAGGCAAATATGTTTTGACACACAGTGGTCTACTTTATGATTGTGGTAGAGTGTTAGTGAATCTGTCTTTAGGGTAATTCAACAACAAAGCTGTCAGTCAGGGAGTTATCCTATTAGGTGTAAGTGTTGCATGTGGGAAATTGCCGGTGTGTTGTGTGAGTCACTTCCGGGTTAGTGAAAATGTGCGAGCTGTTGCTGTGTGTGGACTCTGTGGAGCTATGATAAAACTAATGGCTAAAGAGTGGTTTATGATTTATTTTTGTTTTAACTGTACGCAGTGAGCTGTGGTCCACAGTGGCTCATTTAGAGTTTTAATAAAAGTTGAGACTGCAGTCACAAGCATCTGTTTTTCATCTGTTGTGAGACATTACGGTATTTTTACTAAATAAGCTATACAGTATTACAAGGCCCATATTATGATACAGCGAGGGACGAAGTAAAGGAAACACTCTCAGCTAGGAAAACTATTTGTAGTAAACTGAATTATTCTGCAGCATGTTGAGGCTCATACGATCTGTATAGAATTTGAAAACATTGCATTCTTGCCTTTGATCAGTGTGTATTTATGAGTGTGCTCATAATAGCATGACAGACAGCAGTGCCCCAAATTACCAAATAAAAATTCTCTCTGTGTCAATACAGGTATCCCCTGCCATTCATGGGTTTTTGCATTTGTTGTTTCGAAAATCCACAGTTCAATAATGAAAAATGTAATGGAAATATTTTTGAGTTTTGCATAATGCGAAAAACCACTTCATAGAAAATGTGCTGTAGAGTCCAAATATGCATATACGCCTTGCTCTCGCAGTGATAATTTCATTTCACATTTTGCGCATCTTTTGATGTTTTTACTGTACAGTGATAAACTGAATACGGTTATCGTGGCATACTGCTTTAAATGCTTCTGAAAATGCTCATAAGAAACAAAAGAAAGTGGTGACCATACAAGACATGAAATGAAGATTTAATTCAGCTGCCGCTGTTGCTCAAAATTACTGTATAAACGTGTCGACAGTAAAATATCTCAAGAGGAATGAAAATAAAATCTGCAATGCTGTTTCTGTATGAACAGCATCTAGTGCGAAGCATCCCTATGTTATGCAAGATTTTAATAACTCTCGTGTATAAATGCTAATTGAACCCACAAAAATGTACATGCAGGATTGCTATAAACAGGGAATTTCTATAGATTCCCACATGATAAGAGCGACGGCAAAGTCTTTATATGTTACCTTAAAGGAAAGAGATGGTGACACATCTACTTTTGCACTCATGCCCCCCGGTGCCCTTTTACACTGTCATCCCGTGTCTGAATATTTCAATGATTAGATTGGTTGTCTGAGTTTTGATCTTGCTACACTTGCTGATCAAAGCCAGGTTAGCCCGTGTCAATCATACCTCAAATTTACTCCTAACCGAGTATGGCCTGGAACAGTGATAAAGGCACTCTTAAGGGAAAAAGTACTTTCATTGGTGATTTAAAGACTCACCAGTCTATACTAACAACACCCCATGCAGTTGAGTATTGACTGTCCCAGCAGCTCCTTGTTCTGTTGTCTTTTTGATCTGTGAGCTCTGTTCTGAGCTTCAGGCACAAGATGTTCTCTATAGATCTTCTCTTCACTTATTCCGGTCTAGCTACAGAGCAGTGGGACAATCAGACAATGGAAATGGTGGCACCTGTGAAAAGACTTGTAAACAGTAATAGTCTTATCATTTTTGTTTGACCTGGTCAATTTATTTAACTTTTATACCTACCAATCCACTGATCAATAGCCGCATATTATGTCCAAATGTCTTTGTACCCTTGCTCCCTTTTCAAAAATTCACCGTTCTTTGCCAACTTGTCTCCATGTCTCAATGCCAACTTGTCATTTACACCTGTTTTCTCACCACTCCTTCCCTATAACTGTGTTTCTTCCCTTTAACCGTGCTTTCCTTGCTTTTCTATCCCTTCACAGCTACTGCTGTTTTTCACATTGTCTCTTGTCTCCTCTATGCACTGCAGTAGCTGCCTCTAAGGCAATCAAACAGTGGGAGTTTTCAACATAACAGATGTACCTGATGGACGGGAGGCTGAATAAACACGGTTGAGGATGTGGCCCACACAGTCTAAATGCTAGGAGTAGACGGGAAAATTACACCTCATTTTGTTATGGGACCAAGTTTTACAGCTTCATTTTGACAAAACTGGAAATTACCCCAAGTGACACTACTAATGGACAGGCATGATCACCACCATTTATATTGTATTCTATGAGACGTAATTACCCCAATGCCATGAATCAGTTTTGCATAGAATCACATGAGGATGATTAAGGGCACACTGCAAGCTTGGTGTAACTATGCCCCTCACACATCGCCCACCCTCCTTTTTGTTCATGGTGTTATTCTAATTAAATCAGGACTCCAGTAATAAAGTATTAGTGGCAAAACATAAAGGCAAAACCCTGAGGTGTCAGCAGCATAATTACACAACAGTTTGATTTGCAAATGATGCATTGTAATTAACGCAATGTGGCTTGTAAAGCATCATCACGTGCATGTTAAATGTGGGACTGAAGTTTAATCAAGTGTTTTCTATCACTTAATACATCAAATGGACTAGACAAACTGAAGACAGGGTGAAAATGAGTTGACGGATGAAAGGAGTGTTATGAAGAGGCACAAGCAGGCAGTATGTGTGCATTTGTGTATAAAAGGTGAAATTCCTGGATAAATATTGATGGCTGTTTGTTTTAAATGATCTTCATTGTTGCTCAGTATGATGCCTCTTTTCTTGTAAAGACATACAGAGAGAGAGAGAGAGAGCGAGCAGGGAATGTCTCTGTCCATGGTTCTGAATGTAAAGTGTTCAGCTATTTCGCTACTCATGGTGCTGAAAGGACAGCAGCTGCAGCTACCCCTTCTCATGCTAACCAAAGCACTCCATCCCCCTGCCGGCAGCACACACTTGGTTTTCATGTGTATGTATCGATTAATTATGATTGGACCAGCGGGTGGCAGGCGACTGGCTTTCATCTGTTAACGCCTGCCTCATTTGCCGTCTCTTGGGAAAGACATCGCAAACATCTACAAAATGACTTCCTGTGTGAGTGATGTTCAATTTTTATGAAGGGAAAACAGCATGGGGTACTGTGGTCGAGTGCACGAGCAGACACACACACAAAGACAAACACATTAACACACAAACACGCATACCTGTATGGTTTGACGGTTGTAGACTTTCACCACGTGGAAGTTAAAACTGTAAATCCCTTTGCGTGGCGCAATAAAATTACTCCTCTCCTCGTCGAAATTCCTCCCAACATTTACTAGGACCTGGATGACAGAAGGAAAGAAAGATAGAGAGAAAGGGGCACAGCGAAGAGATGTTATAAATGGTTTATCAGGCTTGTATTTTTAATAGTATCTGAATTCAAAAGCCATAGAAAAAGTCACTGGCTGCATAAATAATGTACAATGGGCGTCTTGACAAACAGCATAAACAAACAAGGTCATGCTGTATAACCTGATTCTTAAAAAGCTTGTGATTCTCAACTAACACTAACAGATAGCACATTTCTCCAATCCATACGATTGTCAGCGTTGCTTTAGTACTAAATTATCTAATTTTCTGAGAAAGAATTGAATCTATGATTATTAATGAATTCAAATAATTTCCAGTTGTGTAAAAAATTTAAAATCCACCTTTAATGCTGTCTAAAGGGCCCCTGTGGGATGAGAACTCACACCAAGTAGCACAGGTGTAAATTAAAAACTCTCCACTTCTATCCAGGCTTTTTTTTCCTGTAAGAACTTCCAACATTTATGGGCAATAAGAAGGAACTTAATCAATCTTTCAAATGAAATTTTCAATTATGTATTTCTGCAACCAAATGTCTGGTTTTATGGGTGGAGACATGCTACAGGGTGTAATTGAACGGCAGTTTGAGGGGGAATTAACCTTTAACGGCAAACGAATG
>OMNV01013458.1:89328-99474 GCA_900303265.1 Brotula barbata
CCCGCCATTACTAAATTATTTGGCGAGATGTCAGTTCCCATATATATATATATATATATACCACGTTGTCGGCTGAAAAGTTAAGGGATTGAGGGGATTGTCTCGTAGGCTGTACTTTTTGCTTTGTAAATGTACCTATGAAAAGAATTGCTAACAAGTCAGAAAATGTAGATTGATGCAGTCCCACCTTTTTTCCTCTCTCAGTCTGACAGAACACTGAGGTCCAGTCGTTATAAAAGAGGGCTGGAATTCACTTGCGATCGTGGATTTAGACTACTTTTATTGCGCATTTCATCCGTAAATTACAAAGATACCAAAAGTATCAGGATGCATTCAGGAAAGAAATGATACCCGCCACATGACAAGAGCCATAGCTTTACACAAGGAATACTGTAATGAATTTTAGAAATGTAAAAATTAATCATAACCTCTGAAATTAAGAGCTTTTTAGTATTTTTCTATGTGGCATACAAATTTTTTCATGGGTTACGAATGTGAAATTAGTAAAATTTATAAACAGTTTGGCTTTAAGTGTACTAAATTACCAGTCATTTATTAGAACCAAAAAATATTATGTAATACTGTAATTGCCTTCCTCTAAGAAACGTTAAAGAAAGTTTAAAGTTGGTGGTGTTCTATCGTTTGCATGATTATTTACAGTTACAGTTACACTTACTGCCTGTAGGAAGGACGCCAGGAAACAACACAAGGTACGCATGGAATCTGGAACTTCACAAGCGCTGCACTACATGCTTAGCAAAAGATTTTCGATATTGCTTGTCAGAGAAAAAGTGGAAATAAATTTAATCTAAATTCAATTCATAATACAGAATTATCTACAGTGGAATAGATTTTTTTCCTCTGTCTCTTACCTGATCGAAGTATATCACCATGGTCCGGTTGCTCATTTCGGAGGGTTCGTGGTTGGTGTTCCGGACTGCCGAGAAAGCCACCTTGGCGCTGCCCGAGCGCACCGAGATCCCGAGCGCCGTGCCCGTCGGGTCCGAGGTCGGGTTGGAGTCGCACACCACGAGGCACTTCCCCTCCAGAACGATTGGTTCCGTCTCGTTCTGAGCGCGGGTCGGACTCGCCGCGAGCCACACGGCACTCAGCAGGCAAAACGCCAACATAACGGACCACGAGCGGGAACTTCGGTCTTCTTCACACCCTTAACCGTGGCTGTTTCCCGTTAAGAAAAAGTAAGCGGGAAGAGTTTCCCGGTGCTCCCCAACGAACGTTAAAATCAGCTGTTTAACAACGAGCTGCCACTCCGCTTTGTCGTCTTACAGAAGTGTTTGTCCTTCGCGGGGTCTCTCTTTAATTTTCAACTTATGTCCTCCTTTCCTTCCCAAACGGCTCTTCCAGTCCTCCTTCCGTTTCAGCGGCTCTCTGTCACTTGGAAACGCGGGTAGCGCGCGGGCCCTGGTGGAGTGCGGAGCCAGCAGAAGTCATAGCGCGCGGGGAGCTCCGTCTGCTCTCTCTCGCGCGCGCTTGAATTATTGATATGTGAGATATGAGAGTTTGAAACACCGGGGAACGCACGCGCCGCGCGAGCGCACGTGGGTCCCGCCCCGCTCCTACTTTTCCTTTTTTTCGTTCTCCTTTTTAAATCAGACCGTCCTTCCCTCCCCCCGGTAACGGAGACCCATCATCGGATTAGCGCGCGGGTCTTCGATATTTTCCAATCACTGCGTGCGACCGTCCTCCTTCCCGCCCCCCGCCTGTCGCTCCCCTATCCGTTTGTTTCTTTTCCTCGCTCTCACACAGGTTCATTCTGTCTTTCTGTCATATCTGTAGCCATATCTTTCTCTCCCCCACCCCACACAGGTGAACATGGCAGTAGAGACAGCAACAGCAAAGGAACCTAGTTCTTTTTATTTTCCACACACACACATACATACCCACACACACAAACACACACACAGTCAATGACTCACTTCTGATGGATCTGCCTATTAATGACATCGTTACCATCATCATCATAGATGCTTTTGATTTTCAACGTGTAATCAAATCATCAGCCTTCGAGCCTGAGAACAAAGTTACAACCAATAGTACAAAGCTTATCAAAAGCAGCTAAGAATCCCTTCTGTGTCAAACTGGAACTCTGTTTGTAGTGCGATTGAACTAAAGCACCATCGGAAGCCAAAAGTAGATCGAGGAAGCATAGTAGTAAGAGAAAAAACAAAACTTTCAGGCAATCTGCCTCCTCCCAAAGACCGCTGCATTCATGAAGAACCACACATGTGCAGAGTACCACTGGAAAACATGTACAGTAGTCTAGTATCTCTAGTCCAAAGGGTTCTTATGAGAGCACAAACAAGTCATATGAAAACTAACGTCTCGCAAACAGGAATCTGGCGAAGTCAACGAGAGGGGAGGCACTGAAGAGTATCGGAGCCCAACAATAATACCTGGATTGTTGTTGTCCTTGTAATCTATCCTCTCAGCTGTGCATATACTACACATTAATACCTTATGTTATGGCACAGGTTCAAAATAATAAAGCACCCTGCATGTCAACAGCACAAGTGTTAATCCAATGTGTTATCTGATCGTCTCATTTAATTTTTAATGGCATCCACATGTTGCCAACACATGGGTGTACGACATAGATTGCAGTAAATCTGAAACCACAATTCTGCATCACACAACAACATGACCAACACACTTTGCCTCCTCTCCCAGGCATTATACACATTGCAATAGCCAAAGTCTCCTTAATAAAACATAAATCAAGTCTCTTGTATGAGAAATCTGCAGACATTGAAGTCTAAAGACATTAGTTAAGCCCTTGATTAAAGGTCACTGAAATATGAACTTTCGGTGTTATTATGGCTGTGATTTACGAACTTTGTGCACTTCTTGGAACAGATTAAAAATATTGCATTTGCATTCCAGCTATCACTTGATTGTAACCGCCAAGTGCAAATGGCAAATTATTTTCTTATTGATCAAAACAATTGATTTTCAGCTTTGCCAAAACCTGAAAATACTTCTTACCAATTTAGTGTCTGTTTTCTGATGCACCGCTGTACTGACTCTGACATAGTGCTGAAAGAAAGGTCGAGACTACAGTCAAGTCTGCAAATCTGTTAACAGACTAACTGTAAATAAAGTATTTGAAAGAAATATTACTATTTTATATTTCACCCAAATTGTGCAGCTTTACACATAAACATGTTACTGCTCCCCCTGCAGGTTGAAATATCAAATTTTATTTAACAAAGACTGAAGTCTTACTTTCTTCATTCTTCCCCCCCCTCCTTCTTCTCTCTTCCTGGGCCCTTTTCACTCTCTCCATTCCTCCTTCTGTCATTCTTACAGCTTTCCTCGCTGTCCTTCTGTTGCTGTTTGTCTCTCCCTCGGGCTTGCTTTAGCCTATAATACAAGCTGACGGTGAATGACAGGCCAAAAGGACTTCTCTTGGAAGCAGAACACAAGGGACCACCCCAACACACACACACACACACTGTCTCTCTGAAATATGGATGCTGTCACACACTTAGATCACTATTTCTCTTCTCTCATAACCACAGTTGTTCTCTTGCCCATTGTGTGTGTGTGTGTGTGTGTGTGTGTGTGTTGTCAGTGGCTGTCAAAGTTGCACAAGGGCAACAGAGCTCATTGTATCTCAGGGTGATTCTGGCCTGACTGCAGTTTAACTGGACTGAAAGACAGGAGCAAGCTGCCACCAAACAATTAGTTTATATCAGTGTGTGTGTGTGTGTGTGTGTGTGTGTGTGGCATTCATAAATCTTAATTATGAGTGCAGCATTAGGAATAGAGCAGACTAAACTGGTAAAGAAAAATATGGTTTCGATTGGCATATTGTCTGGAATCTTCTTGTTATTTGAATCAAATTAGGTGTGAAGAAGTTCAGGTGTTTGTGGGCCTCCATACTTACTTCTAACTTATTAAATAAATAGGAACATAAACCGCATACATTAGTATAAAATTTACATGTTGATCCAGCTGAAATGATTATTTACAGTCATAAAATTTATTAAAACATTCTTTAACAACTTCAGTTATATAATCCATTCAGCAATGTCCATCCGGTTGCTCATTATGTTAACAACAGCGAGAATGTTGCTAGTATCTTGAGGTGTGAGGATGTGGTGAGGCATTTGATACGCTATGGAACCACATTTTCAAAGCTACCTTCCAAGATTACAGGTGGTGTGTTTCATACTAAAGGCAAAAAAGTTTCTTAGACACCACATGCTAGATTTCTCATTGTCTGTAAAATAAAATCTGTATAATTAAAGAGAATCGGTAATGCTGGTCCATCATGACTTAAAATCTTTCTTCCCACCTTGGGTGCTTGAGGAATGTCTGTGAGATTAGATCAAAACTTGTCTTGAGTAAAATGACTAATCAGATGAGTGGGCTTTATCAAATTTCTTCAATTAATCTTTTAATGTGCAAAACCACACACACACACACATCCATTTCTGCTCCCCCTAGCTGCAGTGCCGCTGTACACTCTTTTGGAAAATGTCTCTTTCAGACTTAACCCACTCTGTTCTGTTCTGACAGGCCAGTGGTCTCAGACCTGAACCAACACCACTTGGCTATAAAATATGGATGCTAGCTAAACACTTGTGTGCCAGCCTTCTACTTTGTGGGTGTGTAGGTAAATTAAAATTGGTCATATGGTGCAAATTTGTTACAAAGTAAAGGATTTGTATAAAAACTGTCAGTAAAATGGCTTTATGGTGCACAAAGAATCAACCCAGCATTTCCTAAAACATCAACATTAACAGTCCAACCCCTTGAGAAGTGCCAATGATTTCATGCTTAATCTTGCTCATGTATGAAGAAGCACAATGTTATTTATTTCAAGAGACTGCAGCATCTCAATGTTCTGTTTTTAACTTTGATGCTACACTACGTACACTGTAGGTGATATAATACATTCTACATAAGTAAAGTACGTATGATCACATTTATTTCAGGCAATAAAAAATAATATTGGCAACACATGTATTTCTCACTTTAATGATACAAAGTAATTTATAGACAGGGTGTGAAAAGAATGTGTGAGCACATTTTTACGGAATGTGAAAACATATATGATGCACACCAAAATTTCATCACACGCACATGCACCAAAAAACTTATACACACGTATATATTTTAAGGAGCCAAAGAAGAATTCTCACTAGAGAAATCTCAGGTCGCACAGTTTCCTGCGAAACAACGTGCCCACTCTCAAACACACGAGCAGCACATGCATGGGCTCTCACATACACACACACAACAAGCTCACACAGAGACAGAGGCGGTCTTTCAGAATACAATGCTCACAGGCACAAAAAGGGATCACGGTTAACCATCTGGTGACTGGTGGTCATAATCCTAGGGCCACACAGTGTATACGTGTCTGTGTATGTCTGTGTCACTGTGCCTGTGGGTGGGTATGTATGTATCAGGTCCTTTTAGATTCTAAAAAAAATCTCTGCATCCATACTGAGCACAATTTAGTGTAAATGAATAATTTATAATACATTCAAACCCACAGATTTAATAATAAAACAATATTAAATAGTCAGTAAAAAGCATTCCAAAAATAACTGTAGCATTGAAGTCACAAAAGTGGCTTTAACAGAGCTGTCCGGCAGAGACACTCTGTCTGTAGGGATCGTCCATTTATTATCACCAAAAACAGAAAACAAATGGTAGTAGCCAATACACATTTCAAAATAAAATTTCCAAGGTACTGTAATTTGGGAACAGATATGGAGTATGTTTGTAGGGCTGCAGCTATCGATTATTTAAGTAAGTAAGTATTAGTATTCCACCGATTATTCCTTTGATTAATCAAGTTCAAAGTTCTTTACTCCTTAATTCTGTAACCTCTGGTTTTACTACACATTTTGTGGATTAAAACCCTTGTTTCCTTTTTATCTTTCGGTGCTCATAATATTATAGGGTATATTCCTGTTTTATTGACATATCAGCGTTGTGATGGTCTGATGCAGCAAGTTGATACAAATCTAATAGCCTTTGGAACCTGCAGTTGTCCTGGCATTAAGATTAATTATCATACTCGCTGGCATATTGTTTGAGCAGGGATGCCATTAACTGAATTATTGTGTATCACTGCATCCAGCACTTCTGTTGAAATAATCAAATCAGTTATGTAAAGTGCTGCCCATAATATCATTTCCTAAATCTGATTACATTTTGTTGACAGGACATTGGTGAGTCTGATGGTTGCTGGGCATGACAGCCTGGTGCACTGCAAGGTTGTCATGTCCTATATAGATAGTCCTCTATGTGTCATTTTCAGGACCACTGGACCCACAGAACAACATTAACACTTGCTACCTTGTATAACCTGCTGCCTATAGTACATATAAACACAAAATACAAAACTATTTTCTTCAAGTCCTGAGAACTTAGAAGATAGCTGGGAGGAATGAGCAGCTGGACAACAAGGTTGGACAGATGAACACTGAAAGCAGATGAAACTTTTCTTAAAGGTTCAGTGTTTCAGAATGAAATGTGTATAGAGTATCATAGTGTCACAAAAAATAGATACACAATGAAGCAGTGTGTAATTATTACGCTGGTATTTGTGTATACTTAGTGACTCATTCAGTATATCAGTATATGATATACAACTGTATAACAAATCCAGTCTTCCATGCAACTGGCTGGCCAGGAGATATACAGTAAGATGATAGGAAATTTGCAACTTACTGCTTTCTGTTTGTCTCTCTGTCATTTATAGAGGGATGAAATAAACTACATGCATGTTACTTGCTTGTTAATTGTAGATCAGTGGTCACTGAGTGATATCAGAGCCTATAAAGATGATCGTAATGCTGAAAGAAATTATGCTAGAATAATTATGTTTTTGAAATAAAGATACCAAGACTGATAGTAAGTCAGTATTTGTTTTGTAGTTGAGTTTTTTCATGCAGTAGCTCCCCCTGTGGTGGGAGCACTCAGCTGAGACAATCATTAAACTATCCTGGAAATCTGAAATTAATAATACATGATATCCTTTCACTATCAGCGACAAAGTAAACCAAATCAGGAACATGTATGCTTAATGTCTGCAGCTGTACTTTAAGTGCATATGTTTTGCATCTATGCTTAGATCGTAAATGAAATGTCTAACCGTGCCTCTTAAGTCTGATTTGGCCTGGCAGGGAAAATAAAAGAAACATTCTGGTGGCTTATGCATAAACAGAAAAGAGGAGTTATGTATAATATAGGTTCACAAATTCCATCCACTTTGGTTTTGTAGCTATTATTACCTTTGGGTGGCTGATTTTACATACTGCATTCATCCTTCATTCACCTTGTGGACACGGTACAGTCTAGCCATACTCTATGCCTACACTCTATTTTTGTGCTGGGTCCAGTACCTAGCATGGTTCGTTTTCACTCAGTGGACAGGGTGGTGCTACGGCAATAAATTATTAGTATTTTGAATATCTTACACACACATCAAAGGACTGCAAACTATTACAGAATTTCAAAGTTAATGATTAAATGAAAATGGATCTGTATAACATGTCATTTTAACATCATTTCCCATTTTAAAAAAATATGCATACACAACTAAACATCAGACAGTCCAGCACACAACTTGAACACCAGACACTTTTTGCAAAAGAAGAGATGAAAAATATTTTGTAATTTATTGTTATATGTATGGAAATATTGTTAACTTTTTAAATCATTGCACGTTGAAGATCTGTACAATGTGATGAGATAATCAGAAATGATGCAGGAGTGGAGAAATGTCTGATATTTGACCTTTCCCATTTTCTCAGATTCACACTTACACCTCGAGTGAATACCAAAACTCAATTTCCCACAGTTCACAGGGTGCAAGTCTTGTCTGTGTCAGGCTAATGGACAGAAATAACCTGATAATGGTTGTGGTGTATTAAGAGGAAAGTTCACCTTGACTCTCTTCTCTCACCAAGCTGATGAGGTGTCATTACCTGTCTTTTTCTCTTCCACAGGCTTTCTCCACTTGAGCCTTGCTTTCTTTGATACAAATCTCTCTATGGTTTTCTGGGTTTTACACACTCACACTGGGATGTGGGCAGAATGAGAGAGGATGAAAAGAAGAGGTGGAGGAAATGAATACAATCGTGTGGGGACGGAGAAGTGGAGAAGTAGAATAATCATTTAGAGTACTCACAGAAGCGATCTGCTGTGGGGCTTTTATTTTTATGACCTGACGCACACTGTATTTGTGTGTGTAAGCGTGTATATATATGTCTCCAGTGTACACACTCAGCCTTGTGAACAACAATAAACCTCTGTAAACTAACAGCCAAAGAATTAAGCCTTCACTTGATGCTGTCCCCCATGGCTTTTACTATCAGAATAGGTGCGCACATACATACACACGCTCTCTCTCTCTCACACACACACACAGTGACATGATCCATCCTTTTTACACTATGCAACAATCCTGTTTGATATTGATTCTTACACACAATCTGTCCTGCTCTCACTGTGTGTGAACGTGTGTGTTTGTCAACAGTGACTTCTTCAGCCACCATGAGACATTTGTCACTCCATATATGCATATATTCTTGTGAGTGAGTGTGTGTGTGAGTGACAGAGACACACGTGTACCAATATGATTGTTTGATATTCCGTCTTACACTCGCTGTGTGTGTGCGTGTGTGTGGTCTGTGTAAGGTGTATGTAATAAAGGTTTTCATTTGGTTATGGGGTTTCAGAAGGGCCGTCCAGAGAAGCCTAAGATTGGATCTGCTGTGTGTCCGTGGAGAATGGGAAATAACATCAGCCGTCAGGAGAGAAAAGGTGAAAAATAACCTGTCATCACTTCTCTATTTTTCTCACTCTCTCATTCTCTTCATCCCAAACATCTTCCCTCTCATCCCTTTAGCTTCCCTCTTTCACTTTTACTTCAACATCGTCTCTCACTCTTAACAATACTTCTGGATGACTTTCCTTTGGTGTATAACAGATTTTAGAGCAAACCTGTTATCGCATGCATGTTCAGTCAAAAATCTGTTTTATTTATTATTGTTTTATTTCTTATCAAATTTGATTTGATATATAGACCACTTGATAAAACAAGAAGATAGCCAAGAACTGATGGCTTCAGTCTTTAGACTAATTTTTTGACATTGTTTTTTGTGGGTTAATAGGGTTTACCAGGGTGTAAGAAGGGCTGTAGATGTGAATTTGGGGCATGGTGAGATGTGGCTGCCCGTTGTTCTTACTTTAAGGATGGGTCAAATGCAGAGGAACAATTCTCCCACAGTGTAATACTATAGTAAAGAAATTTATTCAAGTAATGTTGTCCAGGTTCGGCCATGCTCAAATGAGTGCCAAATGAGAATTCTCAAACTTTTTTAAATACTGGAAAATCTCTGATATCAATACATTATTTGTTTATGAATTGCACTTATATACTGAACAGGCTGTTTTTGTTCAGTAGGTGAATTTGTTGGTAGTCCTAAAAGACGTGTGATGTGGGAAGGCACTGAGAGGAGGGACCAACAAAAATAGAATGATTCTATTGCCACAAGATGCTGAATAGAGCAACTCAAATAGATTTGAATGGGAGGTGGAATGTGGGCAGTCACTGAAAACACTAGCTGTTGTGTTCATCCAAGAAAGCTAGACATGTTGGAGAACATTTGGTATGCAAGAAACCCTGAAGAAAACAAGTCACATTGGCCAACAGCAAGCATTGGATGCTCATTTGAGAATTAATGTGCCCTACTGACGGCAACAAAACAGTTTGGATTCATCAATGCACCTTGTAAATTCAAAGGGTCATTTTTCTGTACTTTGTGTGTTCTGTGTGAGAGGATGTGTGTGGGGTCCCTTAAATTCATTTTTCTCTGTACATGTGCACTTACTTTAATGTTTACCTGTGCCTAGGTGTAAATATCACAGAAGCGTGAGGTGCTATGTTGACTCTGCTGATCGATGATCAATCTCAAAGGAAGATGAAAAGACCAATCTTCTTCTGTAATAACACTGGCCTGGCCAACTGTAGCTGTGTGCACAAGCACGCGTATGTTTGTGTACGTGTGTGTGTGTGTGTGTGTGTGTGTGTGTGTGTGTGTGTGTGTATTTATGTGCTCCTATGATATCAGATTAGTTTGTTTGGGAACGTGAAAGAGT
>OMNV01013458.1:102181-118570 GCA_900303265.1 Brotula barbata
AGAGAGGAGGCTGAGAGATAAGCAAGAAATGAAAAAATGAAGAACAAAAGAAAAGACCTGTGTTTGTGTGTGTGTGTGTGTGTGTGTGTGTGTGTGTGTGCGAGAGAGTATTTATGTGGAGAGCTGGCTAAGAGCTAAGAGGAGAGGACAGAGGCCAGCGAAAAGCAGGGCTATTTAAAATGCAGTGAAGAGAGCAGAGGACTAATTCAACCAGCACTTACCTACAGGTCACATACTCCTAATGGAAATGATGGAGGGATGGTAGATGGAAAGAAAAAAATGTGCGCAATGGAGAAAACAGGTCAAGAGATTGTACAGAAAGCTTCCCAAAATCATAATTAGATGGGAAATACACAGAGTAAGGCCCACTGCTGGCCAAACAGTACATTTAATCATTTGAGTACAATAAAATGTGTAATTATCAGGTAAACTATAATTGTACTACATCAAAATTATAAGGTCATAACTTGGTAAACATGGCTCATCAAATCATCCTTCGAATGCAAATGGTGTCAAGTAGGGGTGCAACAATACGTTATAACAGAGAAATGATATATGATCATAATACATGGTAGGCAATAGGATACAATACAATTATTGAAATTGATACAGTAACTATTTAGCAAAATCATTACAGTACTCAAGAAATATAGTCATCTCGTTTACTACCATTTGGTTGGAATGACCTCCATCATCATCAAGTGTTTCGAGCAGCTAGTCATGAGGCACAACTTGACGTTCAATTCATGTGTCACTGAGGACATTATTTAAACACGCCACAACATGCTCGCCCCACTGAACAACAAGGTTAACTACATATACAACTTTTTCTAGACTTCATTTTATACCATCATTCTGCAGAAGCAGATTAAAAGCGCTCTCTGTTGGGTTTCAACAAGCTCCCTTTATAAGTGAGTTCTGGACATCTTGACAGACTAGCAACAGTTGGTGATGACTGGCAATGACACCTAGAGCATCACTGTTTTGAGCACCTGAGCGCAGCAGTCTGTTACCGTTCACTCTGATGACATGACTATAGATTCAGTACAAATGACATCATAAAGTTCACTGATAACACAACAGTTGTGGGCCTCAAGAGCCAGGATGATGAGACAGCAAATGGGGGAGTTTGAATAACCTCAGTGAGAGCCCAGCAATCATTGCTTTGGTGAAGGACCAAAGAGGAACAACCCCTCTCATTCTACAAGAATATCTGTAACTGTACATATATAAGGGATGAGCTATTTAATCTAAATCTTATAACAACATTAAATTTATCAATAATGTGTTTTAACCAAAAGGATTTGAGTCTATGGAATCACTGCAGCATCCTGGTCACCCCTGCTCTGTTCATCATGAAAAATCACCCATCTGATTAATGGAGATGGGTGACAGCTGTGTAAAGCTGCACAAACTTACACCTGTCCGGTCACATTATAAGTCCGATTATTTCAAGGAAATACAGAGCAGCACCTATTGGAAAAGTCCTGAACTCTGCATCCGCCCATAATTCATAATAGTGTCAAACCCACCACCACCACCGATGTATATTTTTAATTTTTACTTTCTCGTCACAAAAGTAACACCAGGAGCAGCCGATAGACCACCGTCACTACAAGGCGAGGTCACTCTTTCACAGATGTGCCATTTATGAAGACAAAGGATTTTTTTTTTTTGGACACGCAACTTGCTCTTTTCTAAAACTCCCACAGTAATGCAAAGGGTTATTTATTGTTCACTTTTTCATCTGACCCACAGCCCCCCCTTCCAAGTTTTTATTTTTTAGACTTCTTATAACATACAACTTTCTACAACAGAATAATTCTCACTCTCGGAATATGTGTGTTGTGTGGAGGAGGTTTGAGGGGAGCAACTCAAAGTCAACACTGACAGCCTTTTAGGAAAGTAACCATGAGTATGCAGAGGAAAATATAGACAGACAGGTGGATTGAGAAATGTGCAGCAAAATATAAAGAATAGAAGAATAGAATAGAATGCCCTTTATTGCCACAGATACCAACACAAACTGATCTAAACTGGTTCTAACTGATGAAGAACTTTCTTTTTGTGGGTGAGGGAAACCGATGCACCTGGAGGAAACCCAAGCAGAAAACATGCAGACTCCACACAGAAAAGACAGCCAGGAATGCGAATTCTCAAACTTCTTGCTGTGAGACAACAGTGATAACCAACAAGCCACCGTGCACATAACCACATGAGCACAGAATAGTCACAGGGAAATTCACAAGTGAGATGATTTCTCAACAATTCTGCAGGTAAAGAGATAGTATGATTGTAAATCTGTAACAGAAATGTACCATGGTACGCAGGCATTGGTCACAACAATATTATTTTTGAAAGTAACAAGGAATAAGAATTATATCTTTTTAGCTCACAAACACAGCAATCACTAAGGATTGATAATGCCATAGGTATCAAGCCTTTCTATGGGCTCTTGGTCCATTAAATTCATTTATTATGCTATCAGGCATGTTGTAGCCGAGACACAGGCAAGACAAGGCACACACACAAATTGCTACCCAGGGAAACCACGGGAGCATGGGAGCAGAGAACAAGGAGACACATCTCAAACCAGGAAATATGGACAAGACGGCTAAATCAGGATGTATGAATGGAGGGGGATGAGCAACGAGGGAATTAAAGGGGAGAAGTGAAGCAGACAGAAGGAAAAGGTTGTGCGACAAAGTGTAATGCATGGGGGGGTGCAGAAAAAAGAGATGGACAAAGTGAGAGTGGGATGCAAAGACAGAAAGAAACACATCAGAGAGGGAGAGCAATTACACCTGAGGGACCATGAGTGCCACAACACATTTCACAAGTATCGGCTTCAATTATAATAGCGTATAACAACTACAGGAGAAAAACATTTCTGAAATACAACGAGGAATAAAGTAGGCAATATAGGAAATTGACTCTTCCCTCCGGAATACTTCAAGGCTTTAACTGTGAAACATCAGTTGGATTTTTTTATTTCATCAACAGTAAGTAACAGTAGATTTACATGAAGTAGAAGAAATCTCAAATTCTACTTTGATTGGAGCAACACATTCAAGGCAATCTTTTATCCAAATGTCATGTACCACACCGTATTCAGATTGAAATTGGTATAAATCAACATTGTTGTACCCAGATTATGTGATTGTATGTTGATGTACAAGAGTTTGTGTAGAATCAACCTCAGCATTCTGTAAGACTGAGTGCTATTAATACCATCAATGAGTATGGCTTGCACCACGACTTGCCTTAATTGCAGTACAAAGTAGAGTATGGTGTACAAATGTACTGATGGAGAAAACAATGCAATCACGAAGAATATCTCTAGGGGAATAAATGAATGGCTAAAAACAGAAATGCAGAGCAAGAAAGTGGTGAGTAAATCATGACTGTTGTGTTGATGAATTTATTATGCCAAAAGGGTCATTATGCTAAATTTACCATGACAGACATTGGTGCAGTATAAAAACATGTCAACCTTAGAGTTAACAGCGAGCAACAGCAACAACATATTAGCTGGGTAAATGGAGCTGATGCATTGAAGGTTTCTTAATAAAATCTGATTCCAAATTTTAATATGTATAGCTATTTTTGAAACAGTTTATGTGGGTTTGGGAAAGTTACATTTAAGACTTTAGACTCAGAATAAGACTTTTTAACTTTTACAAGCTTTTTAATGACCCTCAGAATGAAATTAGAGACCAAACCTAGGATTAGCGATGTTGAAATAATGCAAAGGTGCTAACATTTTGGAGTATGTGAAAAACACAGCCACACAGTGCTTCTCACACAACAGAGGATTTCACAGGTACTAATCAAAAACTAAATGTAAATGGTATTTACTGTGTCATTGGTTTTCAAAGATGGATCTAAGACCTGTAAATACGAACCAAGGCCATATTTTTACAGTTTTTAACAAATTTAAGGCCCTAATCATAACCAATGAAACCCATAATCAAACAAATGGAAGACGAAATGAGAAAGGGTGAGTAAGAGCAGGAAGAAATGTTGAGCATATCAGAGAATGAGGTGAAAAAGATAAAGTACTGCTGTCCTCACAGAGACATGGTTTTGACCTCTAATTCCACATTCATATTATATAAACACAGATTATACTGGTATGTGTGTGTCGGTGTGTGTATGCATGTGTATTAAGGCCCAATGCACTGCAAGAGGGGAGAGACAGATGAGTGGCCTTGATTGAAGTGACACTGCATCCCTCCTCTCATCATCTGCAAGACTCATGAGGCAATACACACATACACAATTGCACATGAACTTCAGAACACAGTGAAGAAAGAGAATGAAAAAGTAGACAAAAAAAGAGAGGTAACATAATGGTGGAGTGATATGCTCAAATTTTCTTTGTAGTGACACACGACGCTAAAAGAGGTTCAGAGTTTTAGACAGATAAATGCAAGTTCAGGTCCAAGCAACAATTTGCAGGCAATATCACCGAGTTCCAAACAAAGCAGCAGCACAATACCCGCAACAGTTACTTTTTCTCCAGCAGGGCTTTATTTATAGCTCATCTCATTCTGGAGTCCACAGACAATGATTGCGATTCTCACTTGTCACGTCTGTGAAGGTTCATCTCATCATCCAGGTAAGATAGCTAGTATACTGGCCAAAACAAACCGCCTCTTCACAAAAGCATGGCTCGGCATGGGGGAGCGACCTCTACAGGGCGGGAACAGCAGTGTATAAATAGCTACAGGCCGAGAAACGCTGCTTTGAACATCAGAATGTCCAAATCTCAGACAGAGTAGACAGAGGGCTTGGCCACCTGGGCCAGGGTTAATGCAGATCAAACAAGACAGAAGCTTGTCACCCTGTTAACATTTATTGTTTTGTGTCAAGTTACATTATGTGACATTATGGTGAACAGTTTCACGGGTAATCGAGGACCACAGACACCACTGCCTATTTTGTCTCTTCCTGCTCTACCCACATCTGAATAGCAAAGTCCATAGTCGAGGATTAGACTTAAGTACCACAAGATCTGATGTTAAAATGTGTTTATGTAACATGCAAATATGAAAATGTTTTGTTGGTCTATACCTGAGGTCTCAAACTAGAAAATTTATTGTGATAACATTTTTAGGCCATATCACCCAGTCCCTACAATAGACCTTGGTAGACTGGGCAGCGTGTGGTTCAAATGCAGTTGAGTTAACAGAGTAAAAGCAGTCATAGCTCACACCTGCACACCTCTGGAAAGCAACAACAGCTAAATAAACAGTTTATCTGGCCAATATAAGAAGATAATGCAATTACATTGTTTTTCGGAGTCTGTCATCCTGTGTGTTTGTGTCATCGCATGCACACGTGCTAGATAGCAGTGTGTATTCTGTATCCTGCTGTCATGTAATTCTTTGATCAATCATTGTGCTTGGTGACAGTTACTATGACAGCTAATCACATGATCAGAGAGTGCAACATAAGTGTGTTTGCGTGTGAACAGAAACCCTGACGTGCGACCTTGAGGAGAGAGAGAGAGAGAGAGAGAAAGAAACAGAGGAGAGAGAGAGGAAGAAACAGAGACAGAAAGATGGAGGGAGGGAGAAATAGCAAGAGAGAGAGAGATATTCCTCTTTCACTCTGCTTCAACACTGATCAGTTTTAGACACGCGCATACATACATGGTCAGAAAACACTACCAATGGAGCACACACGCACACACACGCATGCGCACATCACAGGCAGACACATTCACAAACAAAACAAAGCTACAATGAGATCAATATAGATGTTATTAGTAATGACTGGCCAGCCAATTAAAAGCTGCTGGATGGATATTATTATTGTCTGCTGGGTCACAACACACAGAGTGATAGATTGTTACCTAGCTAGATTACCATCTAAAATATTCAGGTTAACATGTCTATTTTTGGGTTAAATCTGTGCTTTGCATATGTTTACAAGGATTTATTTTAAGTATGTGTGTGTGGGTGGGTGTCTGTGTGCATGTGTGTGTTGGGGTGGGTGGCTATTTTTGCTTGGTTGGCAGCCTGTTTAGTCAGTCTGTCGGTCAGCATACAGCGAAGACTCAACTGTAGTTATTAGCCTGCGATCAATCAAGCTTTTCTCTTCACTGATCCTCTTTGTACACACACACACTTAACGTCAGCAGAGGGAGTGTGAGGAAAGGCGATAAGATAGCTAAAGGGAGACAGCAAGAGGAGCGAAGGGTGGAGGATGGTGAGTTTTGTCTCAACCTTTCTGTTTGCCTCCATATTGATCCTGCCTCACTTTAACAGTAAGGTCAGCCCCTCCAAACACAGACACACGCAAACACACATACAGACATACGAGACCCTGGCTTCGACCGCCTGACTGGTCAAATTAAACCCAGATCACTGCAAGGCTCCAGGGACAGACAGACAAACACACACACACACACATTGTTGGACACACTACAGTTTAGGCCTAACATTTGGTGTATAGTTGGTGTATAAGGGCATACAGTATTTTTGTGTGTTGGGTTGTGTTTAAGTGGACACAGACAAGTTGTGTGTGAGTGTGCGTTTATGTGTATAATCTCTTCTTGAACTTCTGCTGTGTCAGCACCTCTGACAGACAGCACTGTGTTGTGTACCCACAGAGGAAATAAAATAACCCACGTCTTTTCAACCCAGACAGCTCTTCTCTCTCTCTCTCTCCCAATCTCTCCCTCTCTCTCATCATGTCTGTTCGTCTCCCTCTGTCTTCTTTGCTTTACTATCTTTCACATTCAGTCTCTCATGTTTCTAAAGATTAATCATACTGTCACCCATGAGAAAATGTCAAAAAAATGTACTTGTACATTACATATCCCTTCTTCTCCTTTCAGTTTATAGGTTAAAATGTAAATGTGTGGAAATCACTGGGGTTGCTATAGGACATCTTGTTGTTTGTTGGCTGCAACGTGGGTTACAGTGGTTGTTGGGTGGCCACCTTGTGAACGAACGGTTGCCAGCCCATCCCCTGCTCCTCCATGTCAAAGGTCTGCTACCGACTAGCAAATGGGCCTTGCACCTAGACTTCGGCTGTGTCTGTGTGGGTGAATATGAAGCGAACATTTTAAGTGAGTGGTCTTTGCACTAGAAAAGTGCATAGAAATACAGTCTATTCACCATTTTACCATGGGAAATAACACTACACTACACCAACATGTCCTCAATATGAATTTGAGTGGAAAGCAGGAAGCAGTGACTAAAACTAATTCTCTTCTTCATTTAAGAAATAATCACTTCACAAATCCTTCACAATCACTTCTTTTGTTGATTAGAGGCTTGGCAGAAATGTCCAACTCTGTCATTGGGGATATTTTATAAGCAGATTTGTCACAATTAAAGAAAAAAAAATGTGAAAAGTGACATTTCAAAATTGGCTTCAGAATGCAGATGGATAAGATGTAAATGTGTTGTAATTATCTTCACTAAATCTGGTAAATACAGTGTCCCTTTCCTCATCCGTCTTGCTTTTTATATTCCTCTTTCTGCCTTTGGCTGATTTTTTTAATATTGTTTATCCATTCGTCATTAATCTTGGCAGCTTCTCACCTATCCTTCTTTTTATAACCATCAATATCTCTGTATTTCAACAATTATTCTAATAATCATCCTCTGGTTTTTCTTTGCTTCTCTCTTTACATTTCCAAATACAGACAAGGAAGCTTAATTTTCTCCAAAATTCCACTGTAAAAATTTGTGATTCTGTTATGCCACTGATAGACACGACAGCGAGCAGATGTTTTATAAAATTGTAAATATTAAAATATAAAGGTTACAAATAACATTATATAAGGCAATTTATAAGAGCATATTCACATCATATTTTGCTGGTTATAAGACATTAACATCACTGATGTATGTATTTCATATTTGTAAAAATCACAACATTTAATCCATTTTACACTTTCACACTCACAACTAAATAATTAAAGGGAGAGTGAATAAGAAGCAATCCTTTTTCTTTAACTAGTGAGTAATTTTCAGTTCACAGGGCAGTAAAGGTTTGCCTTTATTTTCCATAATCTTCCATGATCAGGTAAAAAAAAATAAGAACTTTCTTTACATGTATATTTCTAAACTATTTTAAAATATAGACTTACTTTATTTTCTCATGTGTCTCCATAGTGTGGAAAAGTCTAAATTAATAATTCAAAATGACATTTGGCAGAAATGCCAAGATTTACACAATTGATCAAACTGTCCTGTTTAGTTGGAAAATAAATACAAATTCAATGAATGAGGTAAAACTGCAAAAATGAGTACCATAGGGTAAAGTCACATTAGATTCCTCCCATACATACTAGCGTTCAATCTGAAACCTGTCTTAGTAGCCACTCATTTGTCTTATTAATGAAGTTATTCACCACAGCACTGTAGCTATCTTTTCTTTGTTCATTTCATACATTAACCAATTTAAAAAACAACAAGACCCTTGCAACAAAACAATAACAAAAAAGAACAGTGAATATATACAAGTATGTAAAAAAACATACAAGACAAAATGAATATGACTAACAGTGATCCTGGAAGACACAAAAAATAAACGAACCAAACAGTATTTGTTATTTTCCTCATTCTTACCAAAATCTATTTATGGACTGTTTACAAGCACGTGATGGGAGGTGCAATGCTGCCATCTGCTGGACTTTGATGGAAAAGGGTGAAAGAAACCCGCAAGGGGTATATTCCCATGTTACCTCAGCTGAAAAGGTACAGGTAGAAAAAGGAGTGAGAGCTAATATAAGTGGAGACAAAATAAAAATAGAATAAACATATAAGAGAATAAAAAGTAGAGAATCTGTTCTTTCATGATGAGGCTGAATTTATTTGTGGAATAAAAATGCAGATAGCGCTGCACTTCAGCCTTCACACAGATATTGTTTAACACTGTTAAAAACACTTTTTTCCTTGTGTTTCTGTCTTCTATTTCCTTTTGCAAAACATGATTTGAGATTATCGAGAAGATGTTTATACATCTCATTAAATAGAACCATGTTACGTGTGGTGTCCCACAGATCTACACCCAAATAACAAAGGCGTGGGTGAAAATCAGGTTAATCAGATCTTGTTACAATGGTTACAGTATCACACTGCCTTCTAGCTATTCAGGTGTGTTGTCTGGCACATCAAATCAACTTCAGTAACTGCAAAACAGACTCCATCACTTGCTCACACCACTTCCACACAGGATACAAGCCACCAAACTAACAGCATAAAAATCACATCACTAGTTAATCCTCGCTGATAGCGTTTTCATACTGCAATGTGTAAAGTGTTTTAGTCTTTGGAGTGAGAACACTGCACAGAACACAGAATGATTTAACATGAATCTGTGACACATGCATTCCCTTCATCTGTCTATTTTTCTAACACAATTTTTCTTTCCTAGCTTTAAGTTCAGGTAAACTGCAGTCTCTTCTTCAGTCCACACAGAACACCCCATGCTTCTGTAAAATTCCGTTACTCCCAGTCCAACACCAAAAGCCATGTTGAATGGACACAAGTCAACCACTAATGCACAAGAATCCCCACAAATCATTTACAGATTCAATACAAAAACCCACCTCAATGATGGATAAAACATTTTTTGCGATATTTAATTGTTCCATTACACCTTTTTCAATTTACAACTCCGAAATTTCACAAAACGCAATTCAATGGAAACACATCTCACCTACTGCTCAACACAAACTCTGTGCTATATTACTGTGATAAATTAAGGAAAATAATGTCAACAGAAACACACATACCATATGGTTTCATCCTCTCGTATATTCAGTGCTTCAAAAAAAACAAAAAAACAATTAACAAACAAGAATCACAGAAATATTTAATTTCATCATTAGTTATGCACAATTTTTGAAACGGCAAATGTGCTACATGATACAGTTCATGTTCTCCAATGCTGTTAACTTAATTTAAGCATACTCTGAAGTCTTGGATGTTGAGCTCCGAAATATCTGAGGTGACAGATGAGATGCTGGAACTCTTCAAATCACAAACTGAGGTCAAAACATTCTGAGGTCAAACTTGATTTCTCATGGCAGTGCACCTGGGGATGCTAAACTCCTCGTTCTGCATTTCCCTAATTTAACACAGAAACTTAACAAAACAAGAAGTTCAAACTCCTGTGTATATCAGTCTGTCACTGCCTCACATACACACGTGTGCATGCATAATTAGCATTCCCAGTGTGGGAGTGGGAGCAGTGTGACAGTTTGACAGTGCAGTGTCCCTGAGGTCGAGTGTCAGCTATTCATCACTATGTCCCGTGATAACACCATCACCGGCTTTTCAAACTTCCTCCCTCACACTGACTCCCCACCTCCACCAACCACACCCAGTAAGTAGAGCACACAATGAGGAAGAAGAGGAACATATTGTTGGCTGTATGAAATTTCAAATAAATATAGACGGTACCTGGCTGCTTGCAACAGAAGCAAATAGAGGTCAGCAGCGTAAGTAGTTCATTTTATCCGAAACAAAAGCAAAGGCACAAAGATAAAGACGGCACGTCCGTTCTGAAAATCAGAGAAGGAAGGAACAAGATGGGTTTGCACCAATAGAAGAAGAGGAAGCAGAATGGATCACAACAAAGGCCGAGCACCACTGGCACCTCATCAGTGATACCACCAGACCTGTGACGTTTGAGGCAATTACAGCCAGGGGAGGCACTAGAGGTAGAAATGACTAAAGTTCTCCTCAGGGCTCTGCACAAAGCGCCTGCTTACACACTAAAACTGTATCTACTACCTACTGCATGTCATCTTAAATTTGACATAAAGCAGGGAGGCTGATACCAGGTGATCCACCTTGGCACCCCAGTCATGAACATTTCAATGAGAGTTTTACGGCTTACCACAACAACAAAAACGTATAGACATAAACACATTGTTAAGTATGACCAAACATAAAACGTTCAGGAAGCCATATATGCATATACATATTGCTCTTTCAATGATGCACACAAAAACATAAACTCCTTGGTGGACATAAATCAGTGAGAATGGTGGTGAACCAAAATAAAAGTAAAAGGACTTAAGTTCATAAACACAGCTCAGTGCCTCTTTCTACAAAGGCATGTTTTAGAGAGTCCCTGCTGCATCACTGCTCAGGTCTCATAATTGGCTTTCTCACCTGTACAAGCACCTGCAGGTGAGACACACACGCACACACACACTCACTCACACAAACAAACATGTGCACATTTATGCTTAAATATAATGTAAAAATTGCAACAGTCAAGAACAAACTTCTGTGCACAATAGATGAACACACCCCCAGAAAGCTACTGCAGAGGGTGTGACCACACCTTTCACTTTAACAAGATGCGTTGTGGGAATCTCACATCTTCTCCATCAAAGGAAACTCACCTACAGAGAGGAACACCACACCTAAATACATGTACATTATCATTAGACAAAATGATACCTGTCATTTCCACTTTACTGAATGCTGAGCAAGTTATATCATCTGCCAAATACTGAGGCATAAACAGGCATATTCACTCCAAAAAATATGGTATTACCATTTTTGATGCACAACAATCCTCATCTGCATAATCATATGACAGCTTTACAGATTCTTCAATAGGTTTAAGTCCAAAAAACTCAAAAAAAGGAGCAGCAACCGGTTTCTATGCAAATGTAATATGTTATCATTATTGTTATTATATCATTATTAGTAAGAGTTTATTGCCTATCAAGCTTAATGTGTTTCAGCACGATTCCTAATTAACTTTTCTACCTGTTGGTCATTGATACACAACGGAAGAAACTGGAGCCACTATTTACGTAGTTCACAAACTGAAGGTCACTTCACAGATTAGGAGCGACAGACGGGTCATACAGCAATACAGAGAAAGCAAGATCGAGGAAAAAATAAAAATCATACAATAACAGGACATCGGCCAAATCAGCAGCAATAGAACAAGACAAAGCAGCAGAGCAAATAAAAGCACGATGAGATCCAATCAAGCAGCAAAACAGAACATGACAACTTTATGATTTTCGCAGCTCGGACAAACTACAGGCAGCCAATAAGTAAACAAAATGCAGCACTGAAGAGCATTTAAGACACGAGTGAAGGCCTACGACACAGATCATTCATTCAACAAACGTGCAAACGGCTTCAGGTGACTATGCGGCGGACACCAGATAGCAAATAATAAGAGGAAGCGAGCACAAATTAACAACTTTGCGGTCGCAAACGCACAAGCCACGGCGGGCATGAAGGCAGAATTCAAAACTTTATGCCTACCTTGGATGAGTCTTGGCTCAGGCAGACAGGACGGAGAGTGGAGGACGGAACGTCGAACGTCAGCCATCTTGATGTGATTTGCGGCTGAAAATAGTCTCGACCGTTGATGTAGTTCATGAACTGTAGTCATCGCTGTTCACAGTGCGTTGACCTCCAACGGACAGCTGGCCGGACTTCCACATGTGTTGGCTACTTCTTCTGTTACCTTTCTCTTTTTAGGTTGCGACATTTTAGCATTCTTGACAGTTTTCTCCTCCACGCAGGTGCATTCCAGGTGTAGCTGTCCGTATTCGGAGCCTCTTGTTCAGCCTCCGCAGTCACTGCCCGGCGCACCGCTCCATTAGCCGTTTGGCTAGCATTAGCGTTAGCCTCCACTACTGTTTCAGCTGGTAAAAGGACTATTTATCTATATTTTTTAGTTATATTGTACATTAATATTGTTTAAACAAAAAAAAAGAAAAAGTACAAGTAGAAACAAAAAAAAGTAGAAGTTTGTTCGGCCATTTTGGGCCCATACTGAGAGTCGTCGCCGAACGCGTTCAGTCTTCCCTCGGGGGCTAATGAGATCTGTTTAATTGACGGTGGAGCCAGCCAATCACAGGCTAGGACAGGTACACACTTTAATATCGACGGAACTAATATTCGCAAAACCGACATAATTTACAACACAGAGTCAATGGTCTACATAATTATTTATTACCATTATTTATTTTTCTGCAATTTAAATAAAGACATATCTTTGATATAGACGATATATGCCTGTATGTTTTCACTTTGGAATGGAGCTCTAGAGATACTCTGTCTGAATGGATGCCATTTTAGCTACAGTTGCATTTGACTGCAATGTTTACCGTTTTACTCGTCCAATCATCCTCTTGAATGATTGTTTTAAGGTCAACGGTGATATAAAAGTAATGTTTTGTTTATTTGAATTTTTTTGGTCTGAGACCCTGTGTATGCTCTACATGAACATGGATGATCACAGTGCTCTCTAATAAAAGAAATCACTGCTCAGAAAACTTTTATTTTGAAAAATCAATTTTCCAGCAGTGTCTGTGTGCTGCAGCTAACTTCTGTCATCAACGTGTGTCTCAGTGTGTTTGATAGAAATTTTAATAGCTAGCAGCATGAGACACTGATCAGCCAAGCACATCAGCATAGTGAGACCCAATATGTCATCATCATGGCGAGAGAGAGAGAGAGAGGTACAAAGAAAGAGGAGAAAGTACTGTATGTGTGCGTGTGTGTAGGCCAGCTGCATGTGTGCCTTGTTAGCACTAGGTGTAACAGCTCAAGTGACAACAGTAATGTGGGAGTGATAAAGGAGCTCTTACTGTGAGCTATATGAAGACGTGCGACATCAGTGAGGGTTCTGTAACATGTCATAGCCCCTCATGAGAGCATGTGTACATGTGTGTGTTTTTGGTAGGGAGAATATCCTAATGCCTACATATGTGTGTGTGTTTCTGTCTGATTAGTTGACCAACTATTAGTTCTCCTACTTCAAACATAAAGTCTTAATTTTCACAGAAAAAGAGCAATGAAAGATTGTCCTCTGTAATAAGACCGCGATGATACATCTCCAAATTACAAAACGTTTACTGTCAGTCTTACACCAGCAGAGCGAAACAAAATGTGAGAGGTTCATTTTCTCAACTATAATAATCTGTAATACCCCGACCATGTGGGCCTGGACTTTGGTATGTTGTCACTAAAACACAGAAAACTAGTTAACATCTGGAGTGTTCTGTTGGTGGACACATAATCCAATCACATTTTGAGCCTGACCACAAATGGGATCGCTCTGATCACAGTCTTGTGCAAAGATGTACACCTTACATTCATATGTGACCTGATTATCTGGATAACGAGGACGGATGTTAATGCAAGGTGTAAATTGGTATTCAACATGGAAACGTGGCGCATACTGATGGATGGAAAACAAGACATACAGAGTACTGTATTTGTTGTGAAGGGGAGAGGGGATGACATGCAGCATAGGGCACAGGTAGGAATCAAACCTGTGCCTTATAATGAAAATTAAATGACAAAAATATAAGCTAAGCTTTACATTCTGTAACTTGCGACTGATTGCACCTAAAACTACCTTGTATCACTCTTTTCTCTGTTAAAAACATTTGCCGCAAAGGTCCAGTCATCCTCCCCTCTCTCTCTCTTACCCGCCCTTCCTGTCAGTCTTTCTACTCTTATCTGTTAATAGAAAGCAAACATACAGAAATAATCTAAAAAAACCAAATCTTTATCACGTGAACTCAGAGGAATGATCTAAAACGGGTGATGGTTGAAAATACTTTATAAGTTTAGTCTTCAACCAGGAGGTGCAACAATCAGTCAAATTATCCAAAGGCGAATAAGTGAAAAATTGAGAGGCTCAGCTGAAAAATCTATTAGAGCTTGAATCTATCGTCTGACTTATTGATAACTCTTAAAGGTGATTTAGAATTCTCCAATGCATCACTTGTCTCCTTTGCTCTCACTTCCTTTCCTTTCTAATTACCTTTCCTTCTCTGCTCACCCTGCCTGCGGTCATTAGCGGGATCCACAGGGGCCACAGCAGCAGCTGTGCCTGGATGAAGCCTCTGCTTTCTGGGGAAGCTGCTGTGGACGCTGGGAGTCAATGAATCGATGAGAGAGGTCAGATCCCAGGGATGTAGAGCAGAGCGAGGTGACCCTTCTGAACTCTGCTCAGGGCTCCACACTGCATCCATCCATCCAGTGTATGTAATGTATACAGAAGGTGAGCTATAGCACTATGAATTAGAGGGCAAATGCCACTCATGAATAACAACAGTGATCACAGTGACCACCATCAGCTCTTTGTAGTGCAGAATATGGCTCAATCCTTCATTTTTCACTGGATAGGCAACGGTTGATGTTTACCATTTTTCAGTGCTGTCCACATTGGTAGCAACAATAATTTTACCTTTTATAGCTATGGGCAATCTGCTCTGTGACATAAATAACCCTCTTTGAAATTGTAAAACCTCATTGCATGGACCTAAAACATGCGAAGACATCGTACAATCATGTTTTTAATTACCATAATGTTCAACATTTATTTGGCTTGTTGTTGTCAGACAAAATCTTCAAGTACATCCATTTCAAATACTGTCAATTTTTGGGATGCCGTGACATCTTGTCTGTGATAACATCATCCTCCAGTGGGAATGAGAACTGCTTACATCTGACACCAGAGGGCGCCTGTGGTCTGGCAGTGGCCTTTTCACTCCAGGTACAGTATGTGGACAGTGTATCACAACTTTATGATTGTTTTAATTAGCCTGTATTTTCAAACTTTTACAACAACTCCTGGCACTTTCGTTTGAATCATTGACCTATGATAAAAACTATGGGCAGCAGTGCCACTTAAGAGTTTTGGATCAAAATGATTCTGTCCTAAATGTTGACTACATTTGCAGCTCTGCTATTAGCGCTAAATTACAGTGTTGTAATATTACATTGGAAACAAAAGCTTCAGACGTACATTTTCATGTAAAGAATGAGCTCAAGTTAAATGGTGTCAATAAACTCTCTTTATTTAAGTCAAAGAGCAGATAAAAACATTAAGGCAGACGAGCAGCGAGCATTGAGCTGCAAAATGTAACGTCAGAACTACACACAGCTTGATCTGTAATAAAAAAATAGAAAATATTAAGCCAGAGAAAACAGATCACAATGTGAGAAAGAGCGAGTGTATGTGCTTGAGGCAGGCTGTTTTAAACTTCGCAAGTATGAAGTAATTATGTGTGTCTCGGTCTATGTATGCATTACTGAATGGAGGTGCTTGGAGGACATTTTTTCCTGAAAACAATAACGTGATCTTATTATTGATCTGCTGAAACTGGCATGAAACAGGTATGTTCAGTGTAGTAAAACTCCATGACAAGCAGCTCCACTTCCGTATAGACTAGATTTATATTTACAATCAAATATGTAAAACCGTGGGGGAGACGCCACTCTGAACGCCACTCATTGTGCTAAAAATTCACTGTCTGTACTTGGATTCAGACAATGAATCTAAATGAATTTTAATGTAAGGTTGAGCACACATGATTTTTCAAATGTTTTTTCAGTAACTGATTGGAGTGTATGTATCTAG
>OMNV01013459.1:0-22051 GCA_900303265.1 Brotula barbata
GAGGTCAGAGGGAAGAGGAGGAGAGGAGAGGAGAGGAGAGGAGAGGAGCAGAGCAGAGAGGTGAAAAGGGGAGAGGGAAGAGAGGAGAGGAGCAGAAAGGAGAGGAGAAAGAAGAGGGAAGAAGAGGGGAGGAGAGGTCCGAAGAGGAGAAGAGGGGAGAGGAATGGAGAGGAGAAAGGGAGGGGTGAGGAGAAGCAAGAGGAGAGGAGAGGAGAAGAGAGGAAAGGGGAGGAGAAGGAAAGAGAGGGTGAGAGGGGGGAGCAGAGATAGGAGAAGAGGAGAGGAGAGGAAAGGAAAAGAGGGGAGGGGGGAAGAAAGGGAGGAGAGGAGAGGAGAGGAGAGGAGAGGAGAGGAATAATGACATTGAAGTGTGTATGTATTTCATTAATGGTGTTTTCACACCAACGGGACTTTTTGATGGTTAACACCAATGAACTCTGGTACAAAACAAAAACCCAGTCCACTGAAAATCAGCGCTCTCCTCCGCTCGCAGGTGAACTCCGGTGAAGTTCGCATCAGGTGAGAAAAGAAAAACGGCCCAAACAAAGGAAATCAGTCCTGGGTTATGCATCCAGTAAATGGACGCTGTCGGAAAGAAGAATAAATAAAATACCGACCGCAAATATTGGCTGACGGCTGCATTACGGAACAACTGAAACTAAAGAACGAGCCAGAAATGATCCCCACTGGGAGAGTAGTAGTTTTAGTGATGAAAAAACAAACATTTCCATATTACGACACCTGTACAAATATTGCTGCATCATCATCATCCTCATCAGATGTTTATAATGTCATAAAAGAGCAATAACACTGCAACACTGTGAACTTTAGGAAACATTTGGTGCAGACTGCAGTTTAAATCAAGCAAAAACAGTTTGGTAAAATGAGCCCAAAAAGGATCCGGCTGCAAAATGAACCCTAATGGGGCCTTAAAGGGGGCGCACGGTACTTTTTGGTCCTCTTGGCATCATGAAATCTTAGCGAAGAAGTCTGCCAAAGACTGCAGTTACATTTATATGGCAAGCATCGAGGTTCTTTAACCTTAAAAGCATTACGCAGTAAGGGCGTAGTGATTCATTTATCACATCGGAGTATCGGCTTAAATTCAAACGATGCAACTATATCGATATCTAAAAGGAAACTCGTTCCTCTAGTCTGACTTGTATCGATCGAAAATCGTTTGGAATGAAAAGAAACGTTTGTAGAGTCTGCGCCCTGTATTTAGACAGACGTTGGCTATGTGAATGTATTTTTCACACTAGTGGTGAAGAAAATGTTTTTATCCCTGCAGCACGACCTGCAATAGAGTTTATCCTCTGTGATTTACCTCATTTATGTGCACCCGTTTCATTTCAGTGCAGCGTCAGACTCTCTATTGCATTTGGCTGTCATTTATGGCCGCCCTGTTTCTGTCCTCTCCTGTGTTTCACCGCTCCACACACACTCAGGCACGCGCACAAACACACACAGAGCTCAGTGACGCTGTAACATGACAGTGGTTGGTTAACTTGGTTTACTAATGTAGAAGAAGACGTTCAGAATAACAATGACACAGTTTTAAATCCATCTCGGCCTGAAACGCATCAACATGACTAAACCTTCAGAAAGCGTATTTCAGAGACTAGAGGGCACTCAGAGCGCTCAAACCTCCACAAAAGCCAAATCCTGGACAAAACAGACGTGCATTATCATTTTCTTAAAAACAGATGTGTAAGGTCCAAGTCAAGACTCAAGTCTTGGGTCACAGGTCTCAAGTCGAGTCTCAAATCTTTGGTCGCGAGAGCCAGTCAAGTCTCAAGTCTACTGTCACAAGTCCAAGTCAAGTCTCAAGTCTACTGTCACAAGTCTCAAGTCAAGTCTGAAGTCTACAGTCACAAGTCTCAAGTCTATGGTCACAAGTCTCAAGTCAAGTCTGAAGTCTACGGTCAAAAGTCTCAAGTCAAGTCTCAAGTCTACTGTCACAAGTCCAAGTCAAGTCTCAAGTCTACGGTCATAAGTCCAAGTCAAGTCTCAAGTCTTTGGTCATGAGTTCAAGTCAAGTCTCAAGTCTTTGGTCACAAGCCCAAGTCAAGTCTCAAGTCACTGTGTGTGTGTCACTTAAGTGCGACTCGATTCCAAGTTGCAAATCAAGATCTATCTGTGTAACTGCTGAACGTATGTCAAACGTATTTTACGGCGTCACACCTTTACATTAATGTATCCAGATGTGGTTCCGTAACTTCATAAAGATGAACGTTAATTTTAATCCACTAGATCTAATCTGGGGTAAATTTCCACATTTGTTAGTCCGTGTTGTTGACGTTTGTATTTTTTTTTTTTTTGATTGGGGCCTTAGTTTTCACAAAATGGGCAAAAATATTGACAAAGAGATCCGTCGGCTAATTGAATGACGTGTCCAATAATTGCAATTCTGGACAAAATGATGCTGGGACGTTTAACAGGCAAATCATGTGCCGATGACAGTGTTGAGCATGTTTCAGCAAATCCCCACAGAGATCTGCGGATGAATCATCGATCTGCAAAGCAGAGCAGCAGCGACATGTGAATTTTGTGAGCCCAAACACGATTATGAATGACTTTGCGCCGCGGCGTTATCGGGAGGCTAAACCGTGCGAGTCACAGGAAACAGCTGTACCCGCTCGAATCCTAGCTGCCGTCGAAGCTTTATTCAGACCTGCTGCGAGCGCGCCTCCCACCCAGACCTCACCTGATGCTTTGAGAGAAAAATATCAAAGGAAACCATGAATGTAGCGGAACCAGACGATTCAGCCTTTGTATTTTCCAAGCGATGACGGCGCTTCACGCGTTCGCCCACATCTTCCACGGCCCGGTGTCTGATTATACAGAGGCAAAATTTTAAAAGCTCAGAGCTATAATTTGTCAGGGACAAAGAAAAATTGATACGACGATGACTCATGCTCGGTCGGCTCGAGGTGATGGGAACAGCTTTCTTTTGTTTTTAATGAGAGATATTTCTTCTTTTCTTTTGTGCGCTACGTCAACCAGCAATTGGGTGGAGCACAACGACAACAACTCTATGGATGATGTAATCAAAAGACGTGCTTCAGAGCAGAACAGCAAACAGGTGAGTATTTAGAAGAAGTTAAATATTTGAACGCAGATCGTTCATATTTGTGTTTGGCTCGTTGTTTAATTCCCATCCCTGTTCATTATTTGATTTGGTTTCGTTCCGCGATGCTCCATTTTCTGTTTCATGCAAATTAAAACCGTTGTCAATCGTTTCAAAAGCTCGTTGTTGCTGTTCCAGAATTTTTTACTTTGCTCTAGATTGGGGTTGAAGATGTTTCCAGTTAAATCTACTATAAAGCTGAGATGAAGAATTTACAGCTCGACGCCCAACAACTTTTAAAAAAAAATCTAATTATCAGCTGTTTCTCATGTAGAAAACCCACCACAAAATTTCAAATAATAAAAAAAATATGGCCGATATAGCTTTTTAACAAAAATCACCTAAAATAAATGTGTTTTAACGATGACTCAATTGCAGAGAAGTTATGAAAATCAATGGTCCAAGCTTCATAGTAGAGTTGTCATCTTTGAATTCAGGTATCATCCATGTCTGTCTGACTTTTACATCCATAGCCAAAAAGCTTTAAATTCAACAATACTAACACGGAGAAATCTGACTGGAAAGAAGGATGGGTTTTTAATTATCTCCACAAGATGATATACACACAAAAAAAGCAACGAGCAACACATTTCTACTCGACGACGCACCGATGCCACTCTTTTACAGACCAAGTACGAGGACAAGTACCTAAGATTGGGTACTTGCCCATAGTAGAGGTAGAGTACCGATATGAGTACTTAATGACATTACAATTTTGCAATAACTTGTACATCTGTTTTATTTCATCAGATGTTCTTCACGTTCTGACTGTAACAAATTGTCACTACTGACATTTTAATATTAAACTATAATCTTTTTTTAAACAAACGTGGTCTGGCCACACATTTCGGTTAAATGCAACAAATCCAGTGGATTTCAGTCCCAACGTACGACTGTAGCAGAACAACTGAAATGAGATATAATATGGTATCATCAAAACCTCTGTCTGTCAGGAGGTCTAAGCCTGATTTGAAAAAGTGAGGGGCGAGTTCTTCCTGATGAAAAGATACTTCTCATCATTATCAGCTGTGGGTCTGTGTCCTCGTTACAGCCAGCTGGAGGGTGTGTGCGACACACGGAGGGTCAGGGAGTCCGGCGTCAGTCGTGACTGTGATTCATATTTTTAGAACTTCTGGGGATGCCCCACGTCTGAGGCATATCATCAAATGTCCCAGCGAGGGTTCGGCTAGTGTGCGAACCCCGAAACCGTTTTGTACGTAGGACGACTCTCCTCAGGGTAAAATCTGCTAATCTGTAAAACTGATCCAGTTAAGCTGAGGAGAGACATTGAGACAGTGGCGAAGCTGACGGCCAAAATGTGCTTTCATCAACCGGCTGTTGATGTGCAAACCCCAAAGCCAATACCCGATACCGGTGTCGGAGCATCCCCGATTTCTACAGAGGAAATGTAAATCTTTTTCTCCAACATTATATATTCCGGTCAGCCAAAAATGAACCCGAGAGCAAAAAAGAGAAAGACAGAGACCGTTGGAAGGATTTCAACCCAGAGAGGAGTTCATGAAAAGATATACTAATGGAATATCACAAGTGACCATGAAATGGGAGCATAATGGATGAAATTCAACATAACACAAACCAATTTAACAGCTCTAATGCACAGGACTCTTCCATAGCGAACTTTTATCGTTATGAAAGAAGACTCAAACTCCGCTTACGTAGATCTGACATCAACTTGTGTCAAAATGAAGAAACAACCAAATCATTGAAAAAATATATTAAGAGTAAACCTATTAAAAATGAAGGCACTAATTGTGAAGATTGGCAGAAAAATTTAGACACAGGACAGTTTCCAAGTCCAAGTCAAGTCTCGAGACAATTCAATATGAAAATAGAGTCCTTTTAAAAACAGAGGACAGAGGCTTTTTGAGGTAAGCAAAAGTGTCTGAACTCAGTACAATAAGTATAAAGTACTTATTGAATGTCTCATGTGCGCAGTTTCATAAAGCTCCGCCAGGTGCAACCCTTAAGAATTCAGATACTTTAAGGACAAACAAATGGAGTCAAAAAGGTTTATGTTCTGTACAAAATCACCGATGTCCAATAACATAGGAGTGCAAAAAAACGGCAATCAGTCAAATCAGACATTACCAAACCCTACTTTTTTTGTGCCCATTAGTAATTATCTGATAGAAGGAAGTACTCAAGTATCTTAAAGATGTAGTGCTGTACAGTAGTTGAGTGAATTCCCACCTCTCCTGCTCTGGTCCCCACAGAGCCATTTGTCCCGTACAGCTCATTACTGCTTCAATCAGCCTTCCAGGGCCGAGTCTGTGCCTCCATCAGAACTGTGCTGGGGGTGTTCTGAAATCTAATCAGATCTGTCATTGATCTACAGCATACGTTCCATATGTCACTCTCGGTATGTCCTGTGAAACCATCGCAGCTGTAATAAAAGTGTCCGTGTACCAGCATTAACCAGACAAATTCCTGTTTCACTTTTTTGATGGTGACCAAACGAGCTGCGATCATGACATTTCCACTATTTTCACATCTGCTATCCGACCTATTTCTTTTTTCCCACCGAAAAGTGTTACCGTAGCCACAAATCACAATAACAGACATGAAAGTCCTATAAAGCTGATTTTGTAGCCTTAAGTCAAGTGGAATAATTCTTGCTTGTCCAATTACTGGCTTTCACCTCTTACCTAGCTCTCGTTTTTGGGGGGTTTTGCCACTGTCAGGTTGAGCAGGGGAGAAATCAGGGGTGGATTACGTCTGAGTCACATGTTCTAAATGACCAGCAGTCTTGACTGTGGTAGACCAACATCTTTGTGTTCTACATCATCAGGAACAACAACAAACACCAAAGTAATACGAGAGCTCCAGTTAAAATGCAGGTTTGGTAACTAAAAAAAGGTTCCTGGAAACTCTGCTATGGTGGAATGGGAGAAGGGTCTGTTTGAGAGACAGGAACTACAGTACAAGAACAACAATGAATCCTTCCTGCAGATTCAGGTTAAGTACCTGAGTAACTCATGAGGTTTCTGAAAAATGTTTCAGCAGCTGGAGAAACACAATACATGTTTTGGTTAGCAGGTCAGGTCAGGTCAGGTCAGGTCAAGGTATCAATGTAGTTTCTGATAGTTTCTGAGTCATGCACCTCCCCAGAATTTCAATTCGGCAACGACCAGACAGGTATGCAAAGATTCTCAGTCATCCAGGTCAAGATGATCCAAGAAGAGTTAAATCGATGGAACCCAGACTTGGTAGAAGACACTTGAAGACGTTTGGCCTATCGTCCAGTTCTTGTGAATTGAGGAAGCCCCCTGGATGAGGGGTATCTTCTACAAAGTGAAGTTGCCCTTCATTTAACCCTTAATCCTGGATGATATTCAGACACGCTGATTGGATGGATGGCTGTCAAATCTGTCTGTGTTGACAACTTCTGATGCTCGGACGTGCCTGGCAGTGAAAGTAAGCTCAGATCACAACAATTTCTGGGGTAAAATGCGTCTGAACTTGTTCACTGCAATATAAAAAAAAATAAATCATTTTTTTAGTTAATTAGTCTCCACAGCGATCTCTCAGCTGCTTGATGTTATGAGGTGACATCGCACTAAAACACAACTAATGTGACGAGGCACCTGGAAGTTATTTTAGGATAGAGGTCCATGAAAAACGCCGACATTTCAGGAGGAAAACCATTTCTCAGGCAACAGTGAACATATTTGTATCAAACCAAACTAAGAATTTCCTGATTGTGTCCAATTCGACAGCTTGTGAGTCAGAAAGTCACCAGTCACTTGTAAACCAACTGAGGTTCCAACAATATTACAATCGATTCAATCATGTCAGTATCATGTATTGCAACACAAAGGATGTTATCCCGATGCAATATCTCCACTCCAACACAGCACAATGACTGTGCCTCAAAAAACACGTTCGTCCGAGTGATATATGTAAAGAATATTTGAACAAAAGCATATTTGCATTTGATCGGTCTCAACAGATTGGTCTTCATTAAACACTCTCAGCACATAACAAGCTGCTTATTGGATAAGTGGCTGGCTGCATGCCACTGTTTCTGTGGGTCCGTACCATCTGAAATTATGTTGCGACATGATTAATTATGGTGCTCATTTTTGATAATTAATAAAAAAAGATGTAATGATGTAAAGGGCCCTCACTGATCAGTATAGAACTGCGCTTAATTAATGTTTTCACATCACATTAACGTCAAAGCGTGCCAGTGAAATACAGGAAACTAATTAAGAGACAATTTCAGAATATGCAGGAATGTCGACCTTGCCTGCAGCGAGGGAAAACACCGTTCCATAGAATTCACACACACCTTCTCCGCATCTGTCGTACAGCAGCGTTCCCGTCGAATTTATGAATTCATACGAGTTGACGAGCTGAAGCGGCGGAGACAGAGGGAAGAGGTGATGTCATCCAGGAACAATTACTAGAGCTGTTCTGACGGTGAATAATGGAACTGCTGGGACATTATGGCCCTAATAACACCTTGCAAAAACATGCGATCTGCATAACGCAACTCCCGGATAACTTATTCAGATCAGGATAAAAGCCCTGTTAGAACTGAATGTAAAGGACACGGTGAGCTTGGAGTGCAACACGATCTGGGAGACCTCACGTGCCGTCCGTGTGGTCAGAAACCGCTGTACTGTAGCGTTGCAGTGAACATATATCGGGTTTCTCTCTGCTGCTGGCTGAATGTTGAGGTTTTCTGAGATACAGTCAGATGTCATCGGCTCAGACGTGCAGTGTTATGTCACACGTTAGCTCTCTGCATCAAATGGCAGGGAAGGAGGGATGCCCAATGTGTCAACATGTTCAGCTGGTCATTTGCATTTCAGTTATTAAGCCACGGTTGCAGAATGAAGGCAGAGTGGTGCCTCTGTGTGTGTGGTGTGCGTGTCTGTGTGTGTGATGCAGCAAATAAGAATTCTCCTGAGAGTGTAATTTTACATATTCCACACACAAAAACTGGGAGTGGGAAAACAGAACCTGAGCTATGTTGGTTGTCAATGAAATAACAAGGCTGCAGTGTGCATGTGTGTGTGTGTGTGTGTGTGTGTGTCAGGGGAACCCCAGCTGAACAAGAGGAATACATGATGTGGTCGTGTGAGTCCTTGCTCCCACAGTTCCATTAATAACTCATCCATTCATTGACTTTTAAACACTTCTTGAATTTCATTCAGTTTCATTCTATGAATAAATATCAGGATGAATGAGAAATTCAAATGTTACCAATTACGTCCTTTTGTCAGTTTGTTGGACAGATTACTTATTAAGTTGATGATTTTGATTAGGAATGTGACCGTGCAAGTGTCAGTCAAATTGTACAAGTTTAAAAAAAAAAACGTAATACAAAACGAAAGGCCTTGATATCTTTGAGGTTGTTTTGGTTAGCTCTGAGCAAAAGTTATGAAAGCTGGCTATGCTAATTTGTGGATGACATTCTGCAGTCCAACTTGACAGTATTCTGGAAGAGTCGGCAACATAGTGACATGTCCTCTCTGTCCCGCGACATGAATGTCGATTCTGGCAAAAGGCACACATTTTTTACACATATTCTATAGTTACAGAGGTATATAGAAGAAAAAAAGTGATTCCCTATGATTTATGGCAGAATACACAGGATTACCACGTCCTGGAAAACCTGGAAAATAGTGAACTAAGTTTCCAGTCATTGAAAACACATCAAAAAAGAGAGAAAAACTACAATGTCCTGGAAAATCATTTTAACTTTCTTCTATTTTCCTTTAACTTAGAATTAACTAGTAAGCGATCTATTGGAGTTCCCAAAACAAATGTTTCTCGCCTTCTCTGCTCTGAAACACACACACACACAGAAGCCCGCATGGAGCTTCGAGTCCTCGAGTCACCATGTGCTCCTATTGGTCTTGTTGTCACGTTGCTAACGTAGCTCATTAAACTAAGGACGGTCAGTAGCCTACAGATCGCCAAACCTACACGACTGATCTCGACTGACAGCAAAAACAGTAAATATTAGATGCTCCACATTTGAGGCAAATCCACGAAAAGGCAAAAGATTCCAGGAAGCCCTGAGCTGCCGTATGTAAGCGATGCTACAGGTGAGTTTGTGAGTTTTCCCGTCCCTACCTGCTAGCTTGTTTTACCTGTAAAGGTTTAAGGTTTGTAGTTCGACTCTGGCTGGGATCAACGGTTTCAAATGTGTGTTGGGTGTTGTAGAGAGAGTTTGATAATAATAAATGGGAAGATGGAGTCAAAACTATAAATGGGAGCCCAAAGTCAAACAGAGGCTAAATACAGGCTAACAGGATGGTTTGGCTTTGCTAGCACCGTCTCTTCAAACACCACGCTGCACTGTTAAGGTTAAATGGGGCTAAAATATGGAACTATGGATTTGGATCGTGTCTACAGTAAAAGTAATATTCAGAATCATTTATATAGTTAATGTATAATGCGATCCGTGTCTGTCGTAGCAGATAGATCGTCTCTGAAAATGTCCTAGAAAATGATTTCTAGAAACGAGCGGGGACCCTGATACAAAGTCGGTCAAGGCTTCAACTCTAAGCAACGCCACAAAATTAGAGGGCATTCAGTATCGTCTACAGGTGGCGCTAAGGCGACACGATGGTTATGCGTGACTCACTTGAAATTCGGACTATTCATTGTGAATCAATAACAGGTGTTTTTCCCTTCATTCCTACCTGTCTCGAACCAATCGGCGCGATTACCTACAGCCGCGTGTATCTCGCTGCAGGATCAGGTGTCACTTTGACATCCCGGAGCTTTTAGTGGTACTAAAATAAACGCAGTGCACGGTGCAGCCTTGGCGCTTTGTGCTCTCTGAATGTGCTCTCGCTCACACAGGCAGCACGCTCACAGCACCCGAGTGGCAGGTTTGCCATGTGTAGAACGGGTGGCAGTGGTGCAATATTGAAGAGACAGAAGCAGACGCTTGCCAAGGAGCTGGCACGCTCGGCGTTCTTCCTCCTACTCTCCGTAAGGGGTAAATGATGAGCTGCAATATGCAATCTAGCGGATAGTCAAGATAGTTTCCGCCTACATAAACCTTCGATCCTTCACCGCTGGTCAGCGTTTGTCTTTTTAACCACCAGGTATGCACACGGAGCTTTTACCCCTCCGTCCCCCGCGTGTCTCTCCTCCTCGGCTGCACCCAGGTGTCCTCTCCTTCCCAAATGTCTCTATTTTCAGAACCACACCTCCTCAATTCCTCCCTGCCGACTGCGGCGGTGGGGAAATCCCTTGAAAATGGTGCTCTATCGGTAATGATTTTCAGCTTCGCTGAGCAATGAAAGGCGCCCATGCACTCGCTCTGCCCCTCCTCCCCCCGTTCTGTGAGCCCCATCAGTTGCCTCCCCAACGCATCTCATCAGAGTTGTAAGCTAAGGTAAGCCAGCACGTCAGTGAATCCCCCCACTGGATTCCGTCCACCCACTCTAACCCTGCCAAACTCCACCCACTCTTAATCACTCTGCCTCCATTTCTAACTCTGGGGTCTGATGTAACTGAGGAGAAGCCGGAAACCTGCATCTATTTTTTTTTTTTCTCTTTTTTTTCCCTTAACAGAAGCAGCGAGACAGGAAGAAACAGGAGGCTGAGCAGGAGGAGGGTGACGCAAGTGTAAAAAAGCCAAAAGAGCTTCTAAATGATGCTGTTTCAAGAGAGGAGCCTCCGGGAGGAACCTCGACGGGGAGAACCTTTCACACTTCCTCCTTTACTGTTTGTGTGATGTGCAATTTAAATTCCTGAGTTGAAAATGTAGTATAATTGTATACAATAAATAAGAAACCAAAAGAGCATTAAATATTGACGAAATTATGGATGTGTTTTCTCAAAGCGTGTGTGGAAACCTTCAATACTTTTTACACTGCCGTAATAATCAGTATGACCAGAAATGGATGGAAAGAATGACTACGAGTGTGTGTTTGGGTGATCGAAATAAGACGATCAACCTGCACGCATTATCAGGGGCTGTGCAAAGTGGCCCCGCCCAGTCGGCTGCCATGGTCCCGTCTGTGTTGATTTTACGTATAAACCGGGCCTTACGATGAACTCCGACGCGTAAATGTCGCTTATAAAACGAGTCAAAGCCACCGACTGAGACTTTAAGACGGCAGGTCGGGATCTTAACCACCGGGGATATTTTCAATCAAATTGTTATTCTATATCACAGCGGACAGAGGGATGCTGATGCAGCGGTACCAGGCGGGGGGTATTACCATTATCCCTCCGAGGAGCACCGAGTCCCTCCTCTTCCTCAGCCCTGACGCCCGCTTTAATAAAACTTTAATAGAATTATTCAGAGGGAAATCGTTTTCCGAGGAAAATCTCACACTGCGTTAAAGGAGAGATTTATCGTCGTTCAGTTAACGGTGATTGGGCGAGAAAATCTAATAAACTCTTCTCAGATTAATATCTGCCAAATAAATGAAATGTATTAATAAGACGAATTCAAGCTCGGCCATACCGGGTCTTTAACAGAAGCAGCATCCATTTTTTGGAAGCGGAGCGTCAATATCATCCGGCAGGCTTTTAGCAACTCGTTCTCTGAAAAGGGTTTGTTGGCATGGGGATTTCATATGAATATTAATATTGATGCCATAATAGTAAGAAGCTGTTGCACCGAAGGTCATGGCAGTGAGGACAAAGTGCAGAGGAAGATAAACAAAACCCTTCAACGCTCATGGCAGAGACGAAACGTTCCGCTTCCTGCGGGGCAAGCTGTCCTTCTCCCTTACATGTGTTTAAAAATACATAAAGTTATCCGCCTCTTTGAGATGTGTTGCTGAAAGTTTAATAATCACGAGCCCCCGAGCGTCTGCAAACTAATTTGAGGACATATTAATGCGATTTGCAAAAATAGCGTTAGGACGTAACGATATGTGACAGGGAGGAGAGTTTGTACCTGGTTGTGGATGGAGCGTGCGGTGCGTGTAAGGTGAGACGCTTCTCGCAGGGTCGCGAACAATAACATTAGAGAAGAACACACTCGTGGGCTCGGTGGGGGGTGTTTGCAATAACAGAACAAAGGGCACGTATTCTGCTTTTTGTTATTTTGCTCTCCTTTTCATAGCGTAATATAGCAGGGGGTAAGTGTCGGACATTGTCCAAGTAGCACAATTTGAGGTGGACGTCTACGGAAATGCATCGTCCTTTAAGCTCTACGGGGCCGAACCGAGCCAAACCGAGCCAAACGCCCACATTCTCATCCCCGTTGGCTCAATGCAGGAAGTGACAGACACGTTTTAAAGGCCCACCGATTAATCTTTGGAGCAAATCCCTGAACAAACACCTTTTTTTTTTTCTTTTTTTTTTTTACCGTGTTCCAACCATTAACGATGAGTCCTCGAACTGGATTGCAGAGGATGTCCAGGCACTCACGGTGATTTAGCCGGAAAGCCCAAATTTTATGAGATTTGAAGGGCACACAGATTAAGTTCTGTATTCTGAACCAACACGGACCCATCTTCCACTCAACGTACATTTATTCTATCGAGCGGCTCACACTTAATACGTGATGCGAGCTGTGATATTCAGTTTACGCGAGACACGAGTGATACAGAGCGAGGAGCTGAAATATCAGATGGAAGGAAAACACGGGAAGGAAATTTGAAATGGAAGAATGCGAGAAAGAGAAAGTGGCACAAGGACGAAAAAACCTTGTGGCTTCAGAGATAAAATTGAATGGATCCTTCCCGCTGCTTAATTCCAGGATAAAGCCCAAACCACACAGAAGGCACACCAAATCATCCGCTCTTTGAAAACAAAAACACACAGATAAACCCTCCCGCCGCTAATGTCACCGCTCATATATTTTCCTTGATCGTTACAAATGTGGCAATTTCCATGACTGACTTATTTAAGAGAACATTTCTGCGCCAATCCCTCTCTCCGGCGCTCGGTAAACACCGAATAAATCGCTTCTTTGGACTTTTCTGAATTTGTTGTGAGTGATGAATTCAGACGCGTAAAATGTGTGAATGTAAAAAAAAGCTATGATAAACAGATGCTGCATGATGTGAGGACGGGGCGATGAGAGATTCATTAATATGAGATTGATACAGCTGAGTATAAATTCCAGCCGTACCGATACTTTTCTGCTTACTTTAACATACACACGGTGATGAATGAAGCTGATCAAGTACATAAGACATCACATTTTGGAGACGCCCCCCTCGTTGGACTGATAATTAGACAGCTTGTCACTCAGTCTCGTGAGATGCATATGGACGTGCACGTGCAGATGACGCCTGTGTGACACCTCCGCGTGTGTCTGACTGTGTGCTGTCATCCCCACATGCTCCGCGAATCTCTCACGGCCGATCTGCTGATGCGACGCAGCTGTTCTCTTGGTTTTAACGCACACAGCTCCGTCGGTGCGGCCGTCTGAATGGTGCATCACGGGTGCATCGCCGTATCAGCCGAGGCTCCCCAAAGAGCTCGTTCTGCCTGCATATCTCCCACCTATTTTACTGTATCATCCTCTGCAGGGATCATCATTCTCCGCGCGCTCAGGGATGATGGCGGATTGCATTTTTCATCACAGATGAATATTGAGCAGGTCTGAACTCTGTGGAAAGTTTGCTCTCAGCACAGGATGCATCAACCGTGTCCTCTGTGCGTCCGTGCAGTCTTTTAACTGATTTGGACGTTTTTGTCTGATGGCCCAACAAAAAAATATAATCTATTCTGTCAGGCTATTCTCAAAAAGGAACGACGCGGAATCTACTCAAAAGAATGAACGCGTAATCTGGAAAGAGGACGTGATGACGGAGGTCAAAGTCTGCTCTTTCAGACTCAGATTAAACCGGCCTGTCCAGGGATGAAATAATCCACATTCAAGAATCACAAGCTCCACTTTCGACATTCTGTTTTCATGCATGTGTGTAGTATTTTTGCGAGGTAATTCAAAGATAAAACATTAAACAAGCTTTTCAAAAAGGTATTCATCTGGTAGGAATTATGATAAATCAATTCTGGAGATTTTAGGCCATTCTGTCAGCATTTAAACTCGTGCAGTTGTCTAATTAAAACTGATGTGCACTATGATTGGTTGCTTGCATGTAATGCAGGTTGATCAGCTGTGAAATGTGTGCAACTCATGACTGAATGAATGAAGGATTATGATCTCATTCCAGAATAAAAATGTCCGACATTACTGTTTTGAAACAACGCAAAACCTTCCAGTCCAATCAAAACTTCAACTAGTGCTGGAAATGGGCAAAAAAAAAACCAGTTGGAATTGTAAAACTTAGTTGTCTTTCTCCTACTAAGACAACATGCTGTTTTGTTACGTGTGATTAAGTTATCATTTCTCTTTTGAATGTATCCTATTTTTATTAGAAACAGTCAAATCCACAGTTGGACCTTTAATGAAACCGTTTGAGTGCCCCTGCTCTGTTTTATAATTACATGGATTTGCATAGATTTTACCTAAAGACAAAGGCCATAACGGAGCAGTTTACGGTGTGATTAGGTTCTACACATTTTGAGCTCCGCCCTGTCTGAAGTGGCTTTGGGCTTGTAATGGAGGAAAATTCATTAAAACTTTAAAAGCGAGGTGAGAACGCCCGCCAGGACCTCGGACGTGAGGACAGTTCCCGACCGCGGCATCTGTAAGACGTGTCTCGAGAACATCCCAGCGTGTCACACATTTAGGGAGCAGTTAGTGCGGTGAGGCAGCAGAGGGAAGACAAGAGAAAATCTGTGAGAGGACTTTACCAGCGCAGAGCAATCTTGATGGGCGTGGTGAGGCAGGAGGTGAACAAGTCAGCGGGGAGATCGGGGTTCATGGGCAGCAGCTCGCTGGCCTCGCAGGCAGCCAGCTGGATACAGTTCTTCATGGAGGGGGGCAATGGCATCTGAGCGAGCGGGTGGCTGGGGTTGATGGCTGCCACCTGGATGGAGACAACAGGGAGATGTCTTCTGTGATGGCTGCCTTCAAGCTGTGACTACAATCACATCATTACAACTTACTGCGCACAGTTGCTACACTGATCAAACTGAAGACCTTGACATTTGCTTTCAGGTCAACCCATGGAACGGCGCCCACCTAGGAGACGTCACTGTGCCTACGAGGTGGAATAAACTTCCAGCTGCTATTCAAAATGCACCTGAAAACTCTAACGCCAGACTGTACTTGCACGTAAACATTCACACTCCATCTTGAATCTACCCAGCACCTTGTTTGCGGTTAAACTCCTCGTATTGTTTCTCACTTTGGATTAAAGCATCAGACAAATGCCTAAATGTAAATCTGACACCAGAACAAACTCCCCGGGCCTTTTGCTAAAAGTAATACAAATAAATGAATAAACATATAAAGCTGCAATCAGGGTAGAAATTGAATTATTGAATGTATAATTTAGATTATTGTGTTCTGCTAACAGGAGAAATAAATCATAAATCAATACAAAAACGACTTGATTTTCCCTCTATCTACCAGAGTCCTTTGATGTGGATGAATGAATGCAATCCGTTGATAGATAGTTGCATTTAAGCAAACTTATACAAGTAAAGTATAAGTTTGTAAGTAAATTAAAAAGAGGGAGTACACCAACTGTATACTGATTTATTATTATTTACATGCTTATGATTGAGCAAATCCATGATGCTGACTACACAAACATGGATTTATATTTCAACATTTGAATGTGCATATATACAGTCGGCAAAGGAGAATGTGAGGGAAAAGGAAGTAGTGATACGTGTAAATGTACATTGTGAAATGTAAATTACTTTTCTAATACGGAAGATTAACCTGAGACATCCAGAGCTCGAGCTGAAGTCCTAATAGAGACACAGAACCAGTTTTATTTATTATTTGGAAGCTACAAGTGGCCAAAACCAGATTAAATGATGATCCATGTAGTGTTTTTTGCATTATATAGTTACTCTGGTTTCAAAAAGTATAAATAAGAACATATACATAAGTATATGTTGTGCATCTGTGTATGATTCATAAATTTTAAAGGATTAATATTGTTTGCGCCATATGTTTGTCTATCCAGATGATGACAGACAACATTTCTTCTTCAAAACCGTTTGTGATAATCCTATTTGTCGAGACGTGTTTATTGAAAAATACATGCAAACCAAGATGGCACTGACAACAAAATATGGAAGAATTTCACTGTCACAGCACCGACTCCTCAGAGTCGTCGTTCCTGTTGGATTCGGTAGTGCAGTAGCAGATATTTATTTGAATATATTACAGGGAAAAAACGATGGTGGTATTAATGTTTATGAAAAAGAGACGTTTCGAGAAAATCCAGGTGAGAGGGTTATTGCACCTGAGACAAGAAATAAAAGGACAGAGACACAAGCGGAGCTGGAGCAGCTTCAAACTGCGAGGGAGAGGAGACAGACGTGTACGGAAAAGAAGGAACGGTGGAGAAAAAACAAAAACGAGTCAATGTAAAACTGTCACTCGGCTCGAGCACCTTGCACTTTTACGACTCACCATTATCAAGGTGACAAATGTGATTAAAACAGACTGGGGGAAGAAACGTTAGGGGAAATGATCTACGAGACAAATTTGTGAAGGCTAAAGGAAAACACTCAAAAGTAAAAAGTGAAGATGTGGTCGCACATACCATACATTTTCTTTCATTCCGTTTTTTTTTTCTATTATTCAGCGACAACAAAACATGAGCTCTTCTTTGATTTCATAATGGCTAAGCCGGCACTTGATATGGAGTGGGCATGAATGGAATGTGGCCTAGAATACTGCACTCAATCAGTTACTCTGTGAAGAGGAACTCATTGATTCCACAAGTTTCCATTCTTGTGTTAGTTTAACACATTTAGCATTGAAACGTGGTGCTGTCAGAGGAATACAGAATACACACACACACTCACATATTAACATATACATACATACAGTATATACACATACACACATATGCATACATATATACACATATATATATACATATACAATATATAGACACATCTTCAGTATACACATATACACACTGCTCAAAAAAACACTTAAATCACACATCAGATCTTGATGAACAAATTATTCAAGTTGAAAATCTTATTGTTGTACGTTGTATGATTTGTTGAGAACAAAATGACGTAACGACGGTCATTGGATACCAAAAGCATAAACCCATCGAGGGCTGGATTCAAAATCACACCGAAAGTGAAAGTGAAAAAGTGAAAAATTGACCTCACGGGCTGATCCAACTTGCGCAACTCTTAATGCGTCTCAGTGGTGTGTATGGCCCCCAGCCTTCCTGTATGCATTCCCGATAACGTCTGGGCATGCTCCTGATGAGTCAGCGGATTGTGTCCTGGGGGATCTCCTCCCAGACCTGGATCAGGCCATCGCTGAGCTCCTGGACAGTCTGTGGAGGTACTTGGTGGCGTCGGATGCACGGATACATAAGGTCCCAAAGGTGCTCAATTGGATTTAGGTCAGGGGAAGGTGAGGGTCAGTCGATGGCATCAATGCCTTCGTCATCCAGGAACTGCACACTACACACTCTAGCCACATGAGGCCGGGCATTGTCCTGCACCAGGAGGAACCCAGGGCCTGCTACACCAGTGTAAGGTCTCACAATGGGTCTGAGGATTTCATCCCGGTACCTAACAGCAGTCAGGGTACCGCTGGCTATGACATGGAGGTCTGTGCGACCCTCCAAGGATAAGCCTCCCCAGACCACTGACTGACCCACCGCCAAACCGGTCCTGCTGGATGACTTTACAGAAAGCATAACGTTCACCACGGCGTGTTCAGATTCTTTCACGCCAGTCACATGTGCTCAGTGTGAACCTGCTCGCATCTGTGAAGAGAACGGGTCGCCAATGGCGGACCTGCCAATTCTGGTGTTCTGCGGTGAATGCCAATCGAGCCGCACGGCGCTGGGCTGCGAGCCAAGGTCCCACTAGAGGACGTCAAGCCCTCATGCCACCCTCCACCAATGGCCTGGTGGAGGTCATTTTGTAGGGCTCTGGCACTGCTCCTCCTGTACCTCATTGCACAAAGGAGCAGATACTAGGTCCTGCTGCTGGGTTGATGGCCTTCTACGGCCCTGTCCAGTCTCCCAGCACAGTCTGGGAGACACAGCAAACCTTCTTGAGACCGCAGGTATGGATGTGCCCTCCTGGAGGAGCTGGACTACCCGTGCAACCAGATTGGGCTGCAGGTAACCGCCTCATGCTATAAGTAATGATGAGGACGCTAGCAGAACAGAAAACTGGAGAAGAATCAGTCAGGAAGGATTGCTTCCAAAAAGGACAGATATATCCCTGACATTTAACTGACTTGGTATTAAACTGAGACGATTAAGCGTTCCCTTAATTTTTTCGAGCAGCGTATCTATACATATATATTAATCATTTCCTTTCTCTCACCAAAGCAAAAAGTGGAACATTTATTATCATTATGGTTATTCATAGAATTTTCCGACTGCTACATAAAAAACTAAATTGGATGATGTGTCTTTTCACTGGCACACTTTCCACGTGTTCTTTGCTGGTAAATAAAGCTCGTGCTCATCCTAAATCTGGAAAACACATCTTTCCACAATCCCCGACCGGTCAGTCAATCCTGCGAATGTGGAAAATGAATGCGGCCTTCCCATGATGTAAAAGTTTAATCATATTTGGAGCTCTTGACTATTATGTGCTCATTATGCTGTTGGACTGTTGATTTGTTTGCTGGGAGTTCAATCTGGTCTCCGTCTTGTGCTGAGGAGACTTTAATGAGCTGCGGGTCCTAATGGAAGCTGCAGATCCACATTTCCCTTTATCACCGCCGATCCTGTTGTGTTTTGGTTTTCCATGAATCTTGGCACCTCCCTAATTTTACCTAGAAACCCCCTAGATTGCTGTAGTTGTTGTTGTTGTTAGAAGAAGCAGCAGCAGTGGCACGGATGGAAAACAGGAATTTGTTATCACCGTGTTTTGTTTCACGCGCTCTCATTTAGAGGGAAAATGACAGAAAAAAGATTCATGAAAAGGGGAAAGAAAAGCTTGATTGACTGCTTAAAAGCAAGATTTTGGTGCCCTTGTTAAAATAGTAAGAACATAATTTGAACTGCCAAACTGCACATCTGATGTGGTTTTCAAAACTACAGTATATTCCACTTGATCCAAATCAGTGAGGTGAGGTCACGCTGTGGTTTTAATATTTATTGGCTTGGTTTTATGCAGATCTTTTACGTAATATCAACAGAAGCTACGTGAGTCTGATCACAGCCTATTTTTCAGACACGTCCTGGGCGAGGACCAACAGGACCGGCATGACCTAAGCAGAACTGTTCACTTTCAATGTGCACGAGCAAAACATCAAAGCAGGAAAGTATAATTAATGCAAATATCATGCTAATCATCAGAAACATTTATCCAAAGGCGCTTCATTCCACAGCGTCCACTCCTGTATGTGCCACAAGCTGACATCTGGTTCTAAATCACTCATCACTCTTGGTTCAGAATAGGCCCGATGCTGGTAAAAAAATTGACATTATATCTGAAATTTTGTGATAATGTTGCAATTGATGTCGCGTAACATGCAGACATCGTTTTTGAAAATCAAACAGGACTAAAACGAGAGGAAACGAGCGATTTCCAATAAGCTAAAATAAGCTAAGCTAGCAAGAAGAAGCCAACTGAAAAATGTCATTAAAGTTTCTTGTTCCAGTTATCTACTGATTGCATTATTTAACACCTCTACATATTTCACCTCATTTTTGAATGAAAAACTGCGGGAAAAAGTACTACGACGTGGTAGAAAACATATTTTTTTTTAAAAATAACAAAATACCATAATCTGTGTTGCTGCTGTGAGGCGTAAAACCATGACAACGTTATGCATGCTTGCTCCACGCACCTTGATTGAGCTACTTTGTTTTACTATTTAACGCTCCGTATTAGCCCACAGCTAACTGACGGAGACTGCTAATGGTAGCTAACTTGGCTAAATGGGGGTTTGAGGGGATCAAACGGTGTACACACTCTGGGGAAATCAGCACCAGAACAGGGCTGTTAGGTCAAGGTTACAATGCAAACGAAACAATTCCAACCATTTCCGTTTCCAGTTTAGCTCATCAAAGGTACATGAGGCTGGCGGAGGCAGCATAGTGTGTGTTTACGGAACTGTCTGTGCGGCCATTTTGCTCTCTGATAGTTCAATAACTCATTAGCAGACTCTAATACGTCAGCTGATCTCAGTACTGTACGGCTCCGTACGGACTTTGCCGCACGCATGAATAAATCACGTTGTTGAGATTAGAGCTCCTCGAAGAATCGCAGACATGAACGAGGGAGGGTGAGTTGCGTGCGTGTTTGTAACTCTGCGTGCGACTGTTTGTGCCGTAGCAATCGCTCGCAGCAACGCGCGCACACGCGGCGCAAACAGAGCAGCGACATCTAAGCCTCTTGCCGTCGTCTTAAGAGGAACGATATCTCCTCAAAAGATTTCGGAGAAACTGCGTGACTGCGAGCTTAATCCGCACGGTAAATACGACAACACTGCCAGCAGAGGCTGATTAATGCCGAGCATCCACTGTAATTATCACATTAGCATATTGTAATCTCGCAAATTACCATGAAAATCACCGTGACAGCTTTCTTTTCTTCCTCTTCCGCTGGGAATATCAGGGTACAATTTAATTGCTGAGATTTCCCTTTTTTTAAGTGACACTAATTTATGAGTGTAATCCTCCCACCCTCGTGCTCACACACAATCAGAGGAACACGGACAGCACAAACACACACGACGCACGCTTAACACGGTGGACACCAAAAATACAGCTCCAGTCAGCCAACGAATTTTACAGCTGCCTATTAATTATTCATTAATATGAAGCCGGTAGATGCTTAATGAGAGGATCCTGGAAACACTAACCACACAAACACACGGACCACGACACACACACACACACACACACACACACACACACACAACACATGGAAGCACTCACAGTCCAGCGTTTGTCACCGTTGAGTGCTGCAGCGATTCTCTTTGAAACTTTCCCCATCTCTGCATAGTAGACACAGGGAAGACCCTCACGCCCCCTGCACACACACACATGCACACACACACACACACACGGGCCTCTTTCTGCCCCACAGCTAATGCAGAGAGCATGTTTGTTGAGTGCACACGGGAAGTGATGAGATATTTAGAAGGAAGCAGGTGGCTTCATAATAGAGCACTCAGACCAGACGCCCACACACACACACACACACACACACACACACTGACTGACTGACTGACTGACTGACTGACTGTTGAACTGAGGCAGATACAGTGCAATGGAGGAGTGATGAAACACCTCCTCCACTCTCCTTTCATAACTTCCCTCAACTATCTCCTACACGCTGCTGTCTTCATCTGAAAAACACAGCGACAAATGTTAGAATCCGTCCACTGCGCGCGCCTGTAAATAATAAAGACCCACAAACACACGGCCACCGATGCAATCAGTCCAATCGACTCTACTTCCATCAGGAATTTGGTTGACAGCACGTCAGAAAAATGTGAGCGGTGGCGTTGGATCTAAGTGCTTTATTGAGAAAAGCAAACGTCCTTTTATGTTATAATTTAGGAGGATGTCACACACTGTGGATAGTTCAGAGTGGAGAAATAATTACTACAATTCAAATTTACAGTCTTTGAAAGTGTAAAAATTGAGCATGAGCATGATGACATCCAATGACGCAACGTTAAGAAGGAACTGTGGGAGAGAGAGAGAGAGAGAGAGAGAAGAGAGAGAGAGCGAGAGAGAGAGAGAGAGAGAGAGAGAGAGAGAGAGAGAGAGAGAGAGAGAGAGAGAGAGAGAGAGAGAGATCAACAATGATGCTACATTCAGACTCAGGGTGATCCAGGTCCAAACCACTTGATATCGGCCTAATTAATCCGCCTGCTCTGTGTATCGACCTGCTGTATTACTCGTGCGGACGGCTTTTGGG
>OMNV01013459.1:24607-55239 GCA_900303265.1 Brotula barbata
ACATTAGACCAAATACACATGTTCCATACATTAAGCTGCAAGAGAAATGACTCCAAAATAAATCAAGACATGTCATATGATATTGAAATAAGCATTAAATCACAGCGAACCAACAAAGAAGTAATGAAAAGAGACCCGAACAGCTGCACGGCACCTCACACACATCTCAGCACACACACACACTCACAGAACAGCAGCAGCTACAGGATCTTTTTAGCTTTGTCAGCGTGAGCTCAAACAAAACCTTCATATAAACCAATCAGGATAAACGCGTCTTAACGTCACCTCAACGCTAAGATGAGATTCTATGGCGATGTAAGAGGGGCTGATGCAGGTTTGTCAAACAGGTCTGAGGCTTTGACGTCAACACAAACTGTTTCAGCCTTTAGGAGGTAAAAATGACAAACTGAATAATGCATGGCACACATAAGCTGTAGAATCAATACGGTAAGAACATAAGTAGTGATAACGTTTTTAAAAAATTCGTTCCATACTTTCTATGCTTTGATCTTTCTTATAAACCTAGCCGCTCTCCTGCTCAGCCTTTGGGGGCATATGCGGTTTTCCACAAGTTAATGTGAATGTTATACTGGTTCAGTGCATTGAGGAAGGAGCGGAGCTGAGAGGCGATATTGTTCCAGGCATCACCTATGGTCACAAACCAAAATGACAAGATCATGAACACAGGTGTCCAAAATGAGGCTCCTCCAACGGGGGACGGGGGGGGGCGGATTACAGCCTTACAGATAGGGTGAGAAGCTCAGTGATCTGGGACCATCTTGGTGTGGAACCGCTGCACCTCTGCAATGAGAGGAGTCAGCTGTGGGGATTCTGGATCCCTCTGGGAGGAGATCCCAGGGTAAAATGGAAACCCTCTGTAGCAATTACATCACTCATCTGGCCCAGGAACGACTTGGACATTGTTGGGGAAAGGAGCTGCGGGCTGAGCATGTTGCCTCCACGACCCGGGCCAAATAAATGGCAATATAACAATGAAGATGATGATTATTTTTCCCAACTGTTGACATCAACCGCTACAGATGAATAAAACTGTCAAGGACTACGTGCAGAATTGCAAAGTGCCCTTCAACCGCGTCCTATTAGCTCACAATTTGGCACCGCTGTGCTGGTCCGACGACTATCTGTCATGGAGCTTTAACGATATTCAGGCATGTTCATTGCAGTTACCGAGCTCATAAATTTTTCAGCGAAGGTACCTCTGCACATAGCCAAACTGACATTGTGCACAGTTAACTCATTAACACATCAGAGCGCAGGCTGAAAACTGAAATAAATGGCCTGAATTATTTAGTAATTATGCTTTTTGTGAGATGCTGTAAATGGATCGTCCAATCCATGCAGTGTGACTTTGATACATACGAGAGCGTGCGTTGTTTGCGTGTGCATTGCGCGTGCACACGGCAGCACCTGGCATCAATAAACAAATAACGGGAGACTATCGATATGCAACTTTGACGTTCGTATCAATATTAATGCGTAAAATGAAATATTCAGGATTATTTTGAATATTTCAGCTCGTTCAAATGCATCGGAAAACTGCTCAAATATACTTCATAACGTTGTCAGATACGCAATGACATCATACTTCATCGTACTACTTCTTAGCCAGACTTTAAACATCAGGCTTTAAACTTTAATGTAAGACTTCAGCATTTTAAAACCTTTAATGTTCTATGAGATACTGCGAGTTTGAAATGGTTACGATTTTAAGATTACGATTGGTGGTTTTAGCCTTTATTATTGGCTTAAGTGTCAAGAACAAGTGACATATTTTAGCTTCTAAGCTGCTGAGCAATAAGAAGTGACAGCTGATTCTCGGTAGGAAAAAAGCCTTGGCGTGTGTTTATATGACAACTAGTCTCCTACTAGATGTTGTTTACTGTTTTGTGACATGTTTTGCACCATGCAGTACTGCATTCTGAATGATTTTTAAAAATCCCTTTTAACCAAGACATCTACGTGCCCTCATGGAACACTTCCCAGCTTTATTATTGTCCATATGCCACAGCAGAAGGACACTTGTGAAGCTCTAGTGTCATTCTGGTTTTGCCCAAATCCCCCCTGGCTGGCCCAGGTGCCCTTTTCATTGGCTGTATGCCACAAATACAAACCAAATGCCTGTCTGACTAGTAAACAAGAAGGAGTTTTTTGTGCATGTGTTATGGTAAAACGACAACAAATCTGATTAGTGGTTTCCTACGTATAAAGACGCCCCTCCGGCGAGGCCTTCACGCAGAAAGTATGAGAATGTGCATGAGCGTTCACGCAGTGTGTGTGTTTGTCTGTGTGTTTTTGGTAGCTGCATACCTCCAGCTCCTGCTCTCTCTGCAGGGCAAACTGTTTGAAGGACTTGACAATGATTCCTGCGTTGGAGCAGTCGTAGACAAAAATGGACGGGCTGCCCATCCAAGTCTGCAGGTCGTAGATGGACAGAGGGATGTACTGGGTGTAGTTCTGGAGAGAGAGAAAATGGGATCGCAGGGAGAGAAATGCTGCATTATTGCACTGCTGATAACTCAGATTTAGTGATTTTTGTTGAATTATTTACCGGTCATCTGTTTGATGAAGAGTGAATACAGGCCGGAGAGAGAAATGGAAACAGTAACTAAAAGTAGAAAAAAAAAAAAGGAACCACGGAAAAGACAGAAAACGATGGCGAGAGCAGTGAGGGAGGCGTCATCTAATAACCACAGTGCTATAAAGATGTTGGACTTAATGGCAAATCTGGAGCTTCGCCTTTTCCCCAACATGGTTCTTATACCTAAAGTGGTCAAAAGTGGTCCGCTCGCTTTAGCCACAATGACACAGCAGCTTCTTTTTATAGGACTCATCGGAATAAGAAATAAAGTGAGAGGAAAAAGTTGAGAAAACAGAGGAGAGGAAGGCGAGACAAGGCCCCGGGGTGTGCTGGGACGGTGGAGGGAACAGCAAAGCCCAGACAGCAACGGTGCATCATTGTGAGTGGGTGCTTACTTATAGGACAATCCAATGAACAGTCGCGGGTTTTATGTCAGATTCACAATAAGTGAGTCTGTGCACTACACTGCAGTGGTGCTCAGGCCGCGACCGCAGCCGGCAGGCGAGCTGGGTCGGGTGTTAACGCTTGGTTCTTGTGTGAGAGATGCAATGGTGCTTTGATGCCATACTGTTGTGTACTGATGCGTGCTGGTTACGACCCGGAGGTAGTCGGGCGGAAGGGTCTTTGGTGTGTCGTGGAGCTTGGGACAGGATGACACACGGAGGGGGAATAAGCACAGAACTCTAACTCTGACCTAAAATAACCAAGATCTACCTCTCAGCCTGACTCAGACCCTGACCTGAACGCTGGGTTGCTCACACGGACAGGGGCCTTAACGTCTCCAGGGCTGTTTCGGTTGGACGTGCTCGTCTTCGCAAACTATTGCTTGCAACCAACGAGACTTCCGAAGTGGATCGGAATCTTTTATATTCGTATATTTTAGCTATTAAACAGAAATTGAGTTCTGGATTTCTCATTAGCCAATCGGTTGAACACAACTGCAGCTTTTCACCGTCATTCCCGATTAAAAAAGCAAAACACACGCTACATATAACGACTTCCTGTAGCCTCTCTGTCAGCGCTGCTTTGTTTTCCCTGTCAGCTGACGGAAGTAATATTTTTCTCCTTTGCCGACTGTATCTGCAGCTAAACCACCCGATTAGCTAAGCCAGGTGTGTCCGTCTGATCAAGCGTTGGCGTCTCCTGGAGCTTACATGGAAAAACGCAGGTGTGGGTAGAGCAAGGACAGCAGGAAAATATGCAGTGCTGCAGTCCCAGAGGACCAGGACGGGGGAACACTGATCCATATATTGAGAAATAAACACAGCTCAAAAATGAATATTACATTAACGTCATTAAATTATAATGAACTCGGGTTTTCCTGGTTCTGGAGATTCAAATGTGCCTCCTGCTCTGCACTGTAAAAGGAAGCAACCATAATGTTCATATACTGCACGTCCATTAAGTCATTATGATGTCCTTGTGTTCAGCTTTTATATACGCTTAAGCTGTCTATAGCGACTCCCATTGCAATAATCCAACTATTTATTATTGTAAATACTGCTAGAAAACACAGACTTTGATACGTACGTGAGACCATAATTTGACAACTCCCTGTCTTACTTAGATGAGTAAAGTCGTTATGATTGTGACAAAGAACCGCCCATGTGGGGATGAGCTCCACATCTGTCGCAGCTGGTGTTTATTAATGTAAATAAAGCGACGGTGATCCAGCGATTCGCTCCCTTTGAGTAGATGCATTATCCCATTAATCAACAGAAAATGATTTGTGGCGGTGCTTTTGCCACAACAATGTCATAAGAACAAAATAATTACATTTCAGAAAGTCAGCCCTACAGCTTATTGTGCATGAATAGTCGGGAAATGTGAGAATATCCACGCGTGTGTATGTTATACCTTGTTAAAGACCCAGATCTCTCCGTTGACAGTGGGTCGTGGCACTCCATGGCCGTTGTAGTGGAAGAGGACTCGCTCCTCTTTGGCGTTGCGTCTCAGCGACGTGCACAGCTTCTTCACCTCGTCCACAGTGGGGTCCAAACTCTGCTTGTAACGCGCCTGAGCGTGGCAGAGAGCGAGAAAGACAAAGATGGCACCATGAGTTTTTACGTTTATATTTCCCGTCATAGGCGTTTAGCTGGAAGAACTTTCAGAATTTAGCTCATGTGAGTTCTCTTGATGCATGCAGAAACACAACGGACAACCACTAAGTTCATATGAGTCCAAACACACACACAACACATTGAAACATTGAGTAGCAAATGTAGCACTTGTCTTTGTAGATCCCAACAGATTGCTAACTGAGACGAGCCTACGCATGACTTCTTCATCGTGTTACACTTAAATGATGTAACACATAAATGAGTACAGCACATAGCAAACAAAGACCTGAGGAAGAGTGTGTACAAGAAAGCAGAGATATACATCATCTGATTTTAAGAACAGGGCTAGTCGGCCATGGGGTCGGAGCATCTTGCTGGTTATTAAAGGTTTTTATCCTTTCTTTCAAATAACACCATTCATCAACGTTGATCAAAATATATGCAAGTGTATGTCAATTTATCCTTTTCCTTAAATGACATATTAGACGTGGAGAAGAAGAGGAACTCTTTCTCTATTGTCAGTAAAGGTATGTGAAGTTTGAAGAAGTTGAAAAATAACTGCAACACATTCTTACTTTCTACGTTCACAACTGCGTAACCAAAAAGTGAGGAAAAGTGAGACATACTTCGGGACAGGGAGACGGATTTCACGCATTTGGAGTTCAGCAGACAAAACACATCTGAGTCAAACCTGACAAGTCAGTGCTTTAGTAAAGACATGAATAATTTAGCTGGCAAATCAGAGAGATTTTATTTACAGTGATCCAGTATTGTACTGAGTCAGACTGGGAACATTGCATTTGCAAGACGTAAAACCTTTAAAAAGCCCTTTCAAGTATGACAACAATAAATGGGACTCGTAGGAATCGAACCTCCGAGCCAGTAATACAACCCGCAGCACCGTTTGTACTCCTCAAAGTCAACTTTGACATTGGCTTTGATGCAGGCACCAACTCTGTCTAATGGCATGAAAACAAACCACCTCTTTGCCAGTAACTAGTGAAATACAGATAAATAGCAAATATAGCTGAATACTACTACTCACTATTACCTGTTCTTAAAAAGTAAGAAACAATGTGATAGCAATTCACGATGTAAACTGACGTATTTCCACTTTCTGCACTGCCTGTCTGTTTACTTCCTGTCAACGCTAGGCTAATGTTACCTTCGCCTCTAACCTGATCCCCACAAAGTGCTTTTTTTACCCATAAAAACTAAACTTTATACAAAACAGAACCGTAAACGCTCTTAACAAAACTGACGGTGAAAGTGAAATAATCTAACAACGCAAAAGCACAGTGTGGGGATCAGGTTGGAGGCAAAGCTAACATTAGCCTGACATTGACAGGAAGTAAACGGGCGGTGCGCAAAGAAATTCGTCACACTATATGGTGCAAGTAGTCCACAGTTGGCCACAGTTTGGCATGGTGAAGGCGGCCATTACATATATACACATTTTTGCCAACACAGGAAGATGGTGGAAGATGAGACAACATATGCTTTGGTATACTCTATGAAAGGAAACAACACTCATCGTTCCTCTCAGCGCAAAAATGTATGTGGGAGGTGCTATGGCTCCATTTATATATATAGTGCACACACATAAAGTTTGAACATAAGAGAAAGATCAGTATGACAACAGGCCAATAATTACACAAATGTCTGTTTTTAATGTGAATCGTATAGAAGCTGGAGATAAAAATGCTAGGACTTGTGTGTGCTGTTGTACAGAGAGGGTAGAGCAATCACTGAGGAGGACAAGTACACCACAAACAGCTGTTTACACAAATTGTAGATGGTGATACTTGCAGCGGTGACATAACTTTCACACCGGTGTGATTTCATTACCCAGGGTCTGAGCCACGCTGTCAACACTGTGACTTTCAGGGGGAAAAGTTTGTTTGAAGCACTTAGGGCCACAGTATTCCTGTCCAATGCGGTCTAAGACCCAGATAGAAAGTACAACAGGAATCAGGCACAACAGTTCCCTCACTGGAGTGCAGCAGTCTGAGGAAGATCACGCTGGTGTTGGCCTACATACCATACTGGACTGATGACACCGTACACTGCAGCAAGCACAGCGATAATGTAGTCTTTTTTTTGTTAGACATCTGTTTCACCACAACTTGTTCAGTTTAAATCAGTAACTCAGAACTGAATAACGCAACTGTGCTGAACCAAAACATGCAGGCTGCAATAAGATAACAGTCCGATAAAAACAACAACAACGTAGAGGTGTTTTGGTGATCTGCAGAAATGTCCAGAACGATGTGGCAGGCAAACAGGCGGCGCTCGACGCATCCCCGTGCTACAGTTTGAGAACCAGTGACTGAGCTCATGCTGGTTCTGTCTGTCAGTGTGTGTGCGTGTGTATGCACGTGCATGGTCGTGGACTGGACAAAGATGTGTCACATAGTTATGCAACACAAAAACCAGCCGGTTAGACCGGTCTGAATCATTATCACACTCACCAAGGCATTCTGTTACATAACTAACATGCCTTTTACCGAGCAGGCTGCCTCCTGTCGACTCCCCTGAATCACACCAGAAGCCACCTGAATTTTCCCAAAAAAACTTCCACTTATCGAAGCTAACAGACGCGGATGAGCAAGACAGAGTCAATACATTGAGTCACGACGGTGTTTGTGCTTTTACTTTGTCTAACGGCTATTTCTGGACACCGGGCCAAACTTGTCAGGCTCAGCAGTGCCTGGCAGAATCGGCCCGAGTTTAATCAAAGTTGAGTTTCGGTCTTCGTTGCACGTAAGCTCAGCGAACCGTTTTTAAACTGTTTAACACAACCAGCAGTGAGGAAAAGCGTGCCGGTGCAGCCCGTATCAGAGCTTGGACCATGTGACCGCTCTATTTCATGATGGTCTTTTTGCAGAGAGCAGTGATTTACTGACAACAAATCAGAGCTGTGGCTCATTTGCATACTGTCAACACACAAAACAGCTCTTTCTGAAAAATGACAGACTGTGCGGTTGGACACACGCTGCTAAATCTGGGTTAGTGTGGATTTTTTGTTTGCCGACAAATTTCATAAACTATTTACAGAGCTTTAATTTGTCAATATAGGGAAGAATGTGGGCGACTTCCTTTGAAACAAATGTAAAAAAAGATTCTTTTAAAACTGAAATCCAAAAAATTGAACAAAATAAAAAGTTATGTGTCTCTTTATACATTTGTCTTCTTACACACAGATAAGTGAAAAGCAAAAGTAAAAAAAAATATCATCCAAAACTTCTGCCAAGCACATATAACACAAAATCTGACCAGTGGTGTTAAGAATAATTTGAGGAGATGCTGTAATAACAATTGTCAATATTTGAATGAGCCTTGGTTTTAGTTTTGGTTACATCACTTGGCTCATCACATTCCCACCACCTAAGATGGCACTGAACAGGATTTGATCAGAGACGCCACATTTCCATTTCCCATATGTATGAGCTTGGATTGCTGTGAGGAACGCTTTGATAGCAGCGCCGGCATGCTGATTGAATTTGGGTATGAGCCAATGGAAGCGTCTGAACGCAGAGAGGCATAACGCTTACCCTGATCATATCAAGAGGGATCTGAATGCTGTAAATGGTGTTACTGGTGCTTCTGCAATGATGGAGGGATAACTAGTGAAATCAGAGATCGCTCGTCCAGAACTACAGCCCATTTCCTGCGCAAAGTGTGGAGTTACATGAGGAGGAAGAAGAGGGAGAGAAAAAGAGGCAGGGGGTGGGGGACTATAACGATCAGATCATCTTGACCTGAAGGGGGAGCCCTATCCTGAGAGAACTGACTCTCAGTTTTAGTGGAAGCTGACTAAAATGTCACCAAAATCTCACCATAACGTGCATCAACATGCCGCAGGAGAAAGAAAAACACTTTTAAAGATGTTTTTGCTGGCCTTGTCTCCATTTATCATCGCTTCCCAAGCACAGGAAACCTTTTCAAAGCATTCAGGATGCAATTAACTGCTAAGCACAAAGACTGTTAAGCACTGAGTGAGAGCCTCTCTGGCTGTCACACAGATGTGGACGACAAAAGCAGCATTACCTGTGTGGAAATCAGTCCCCAAGAGGAAAGCTAAGACTCAAGAGGGTTTTTAGGAGGATGTGCTGCACATGTAGTCACAGTCACAGCCTGAAAGTTTTTTCATGATGTCAGAATTAGATTATGGAAAAATACACACTTCTGCCCTCTTCCTACAAATTACAGATAAATTGCATTAGATTTACATTACATTATTGTACATTACATTACATTATTGACGCAAATTTGAGGGAACGATGGCTACTGCACCCGAATAAAATCCAAAGAAGCCTGGCATTTTTGACCTTTGACCTGATTATAACAAAGTTTCCAATCTGAACAAACAGACAGATGTGTTTTTACTATTTCATCACGCTGGTTGCTTTGGTTACCTCTCCTCCTCTTTGTAATTCTGGAGCATGAAGACTATTTCATATATATATACTGTATTTAGTGTATATATAACCAATAACTTTAAACAAACAATGCATGCAGTGCACAGAAATAATTCCTTTTACTTGTAAAAATGTAGGTTCATTTGTATCCTTAAGTGATTTTGCCAAAGAAACAAACTACCAATTAACAGCACTATTACCATAATCCTGTTATTTCAAGTCGTGTGACCTAACATGCGGATGTGTACTGTAATACTAGAGCAACATTAATGACATGTGACTTCTTAGACAACTTAAATAAATCCAATCACATGAGTGCTTTCATCGTTTCCTGCGACGAAGGCAATCTGTTTGAGCTCCGACGCGAATGAAAAACCCAAAGGACGTGTTACATTAGATGACAGCGACGGCGGCTGCCACGCGCTGTCAGAAAGAGGAAATGAGGAAAGTCAACCTTTGTCCTCCCAATCACAAGCACAGACACAAACATCATGTTGTCACATCTTGGTACCTGTATCTTATGAAGAACTGACTCAAAGGTCTGATGGTAAATATTACCAGTGTAAAGTTATTTTAACCCTGAACACAACACATACTTTTTGTTCCATTTTCAGAATCGTGTTAGAACTTCCCTTTAGCACAGAACACAGATATACACAGAACTTTGCAAGCGTCTCACTATTTGGCAGTGGTTGGAACTGCTGCAGCTGCTGCAGGCGAACACCTGAGGGTACGAAAATGATAATTTGAAAATAACTTGAAAATAATTTTTGCAATAGCAGTTGACGTGCACAGCATTTGAGAAAAGGCCCGAAATGCTGTGCTTAGTCACCAGCAGGTGCGTGTGTGTGTGTGTGTGTGTGTGTACATACATGCGTTTGGGTGTCAGTGTTAAGCCGGTAAACCGTGAGTTTAAGTTCACACATCAAGGTGAAATCCTCAATTCTGGCCTTTAGTTCAGATCTGCCCTTTTCTTCATGACTGTCCACATTCGTCCTTGTGTCCAGTATGTCCTCAGTATGAAAAGACAAATGTTTTGTTCCTGACTTGATTCTGGCACTCACTAAGGTATTTTCTGTTTTCCTTTAAACACTCTGCCTTTGATGATGGTTCATGTTTGGGCACCATTAGCGGTGGCTAACCAGGCTAAATAGCCCTGCGTTGTGTTTCAGTCTGTCTCTATACACATTTCTTGATTTTTGGACAGCACGGTACGCACAGAACATACAGTGAGTCACGATGCTCTGACCTGGACCCCGATGACTGCGCTACATGTCACAGCACAGGGACAGTGTCTCAAACAGACAAACACACTCTTCTGTCTTTCAAGAACCGCCCAATCAGTGCGGTAAAGACTCCCTTACGTCCCCTTATTTTTGATGCACGACACAGATTGATCTCTCAAAGACAAAATGCGTGAGCATGAAAGTCACAGATTTGACGTCAGCGATGACATCATCTGAGTCACCATCTACCGGAGGTCGTCCAAATGACAGCGGGCTGTCGATGGGGAGGATAATAGAGCCAGATTCTGATAACACCTTGGAGGCTCATCGCTGCTGGGAAATGAAGGAGGTCAATTTATGACCACAGAGCGAGAGTTTGGTTTGGCAAGACCTGAATCAATTATTGCCACTATTAATGGTCCAATTATCCTTTGCGCGTGCAACCGCTGAGAGAGATGCCAGACATTCACAGTCAAAGGATTTGGATATATTAAAAAATGATAAAAGGTGAACTTGTGGTGTGACTGTGAGTGTTTGGAGCTTCGTGTGCATTTGGTTTGTGTTATATCACCATAACGTTTTCTCCAGTCACAATCATTTCCTGGCTTTTTATCAGCATGAAAATTGAAATTATCTACTGTTTGCGTCATCTTAGTTTGTTACCAATCTACAATTGGCCTTCATGTCAAAAACAGAAGTATGGAAACAAACTTTGACGTCTGAATGCATACAACGAAATCAAAGCCCAATCAAAATGTGTCCATTTGTTTTCACCAGCGCCCCTTCAAGAATGCAAATAAAATCCTTGCATAATGACATGGTGTACAAAAAAGGCTTGGTGGTTTCTACTGGAGGGGTAAAAATAAATCCATAAATCTAAATCAAACTCTTGCAAAGAGCCAAGAATCATTCCAAGAGAAGAAAATAGCAGAAACCGAATCTGCACCGAGTCCAACAATGCTGCTCTGCACTGCACCATGGGATACGACCTGCTGGGAGACGGAGCTCAGTAAAAAAGATAAATTCTCCACAGGGATCAATAACGTACACTCATTACCCTGATTTAGATTTACAGCTTGGAGCCAAGTTGGGTTAAAAAAAAAAAAAAAAAAAAAGGCAGCGAGGACGCGGCCTGCTTGGCATCAGTCATTTCCCCGGTGACAGCAGTACCACTGAGGCCGGCATGTCCAGGCTGAGTCAGTTCACAGCAGGTCGGATGGAGCAGAGCGAGAGCTGCCACGTCATCCTCCCATCCACACACACCTCCTGTCCACACCACCACTAACCCACGCAGCTCTTTTACAGTCCCAAAACTTAGGCTTCATAGTAAACGACGGCACTTTGAAGGACTTCTAATGAATAACTATATACATATACATACATAAACATACACAGACATAGACTGTACATGCATACACACATATACATATAAACTCATACATACACTCACATATACATATATACACTTACACAGACACACACATACACTTATACATACACATACTGCACATACACACACACGTACATATATACACATATACATACATATACATACACACATATGCATACACACACATACATATTTACACATATACATACATACATACATACATACACACATATACATGTATATATACCTATATAGACATACACATAAACATACACCTCTATATCCATGTCAAACAGTTCTATCAGATGTCCACCAATCGTAACAGATGACCAAGGGCAAAGGGAAAAAAAAAATCACTCGAATATTCTACATTTGTGTTCATAACAACTCAAAAGAGCGAGGAAAGAAATGCATGTATAATTGACTGCAGTGTCAAAAAAACATAGAAAAACGAAGTCAAGATAATATGCATGTATGAACATTGAATGATAAAAAACGGGTGAATCATTTTATGTTTTCATCAAGCATTTGTGTTTCAAAGGAGACCCGAGGTTCTCCTGGACTAACATCCTTATTTCAGGAAGATTATCAGTAAATGTCGATACGTCAATATATGCACTTAAGGTAGTGTCTTCTGATCAATATCCTTTATTCGATGTTAAGACAAACTTCCCAGTATATATTTGTGATCATCAGTTCTGATTGCCTGAGTATGAATGGACTTTAAAATTGCCCCATTAAAGTGTCCAGCACTTCCTGTCCTGGGTTCATAATTCTGTCAGTAGGGGTGAGGATGTAGCTCAGCGCCCGTATTTGTTGTTGTTTGGAAGACGTTGATCATTTTGTGGCATTATGCCTGACGTGTTCCAAACGGCTCGACAGTCATCTTGTTTTCAGTGTCTGTTCTTCAGTATAAGCCGAGCGCGGTGCTGGAAGAGAGCAGCAGGAGTCCAAACGCTGCTGCTGCTGCATTGACTAAGTGACATGGCTTATGTAACTGGCAGAAGGTTCCAATGCAGCAAGTGTTTGTGTGTGTTTAGAGGGGTGTGAGAGCACAAAAAAGCCTCAGGCCCAAGCTGCCTGGAACACAAATGCACAAACTGTTTGAACTTTCTGAAGTCTACCTGCATTGATTGTTGGATTAATGGAACACTTCCTTCCTCTCCCGTCTCCTTCACTGTTCTTGTCAGAAAGTCTTTGTGAGACACGAGCCCGTATATTGAGAAGTGCTGGGTAATCAATGACGCTTCCTCTTTTGACCATAACAAACCTCACTTCCTCACTTTGGAATATTTACTGTCCTCTCACATGATTTACCCTCAAATTTCTTGCTGATACATGACCACATGTTTGGGTCTAGACTTGTTCTGCTGCAGCTGAAATTTCTTTACCTTGAATAAGAACACCACAAAAGAACAGATGCGAAAAAATGTCACGTTAAGGAAAATAATGCCCACTGTGTGGACAAGCAGCATACTTACTGTATACTTTGACGGCACGTTTTTGCTAAACTTGAGATATAATACAAGAAACTGAAGAAAACGGAATGCTCTGTTTGCTGGTTGGTTGCTAAGTCTCGAATCCAAATTAAAAAAACTTAAAATGTTAAAGGTTAAAAATAAACCACGCTGCGGTGATGGCTCGATTCCGGCCCATGCTCTTTGTTGCATGTCATCCCCTCTCTCTCTCTCTGCAGCGTCCTTCCTGTCTGTCTCAAAATAAAGGAGAAGTGCCAAAAATAAAAACTGCTTCACACACCCCAAAATTGTAGTACATGTAAAAAAAAATAAAAAAGGTTGAAGAAATGTATTTAGAGTGTAAAGTTATACATTTATGGATTAATGGGGACGTAAATAAGTTTGATTCCTTATCTAAAATATCTATTGTAATCTTCATCAACTAAATCTAGACTAAAGCTACAATGAATCCATGGTTGAAATATAATATATGAAATAAATCACAATATTATAATATGGAAATAATACATTTGAAATGACTTTTTTCTAAAATATAAGGTGAAATAATATAATAAATGAATTAGAGTCTGCTGTCAAATGAACACAGGTGAGCAGGTACATTTGTATGATAGAGTGGGGACACGGAGACCTCTAAAGCACCAGTCCAATTAAAAACCGGAGCCCAAAAAGCATTTGTGGTGTGTTTGTGTGTGTGTATGTGTATGTGTGTGTGTATCAGCAGCCATTTCACACAGCACTTCATATGGAAGGAACTTGATGTTTGGTGTCACAAATTCCTGCATGTTACACACACAAAATAAATAAAAAAATAATAATAAAATGGTTAGAGGCAGTATCAAAATGCTCATTAAACTACTAAGTGGTGAAATTACTTTTAAATGGACTTAAATAACATTGCGTATTCATTTAGTCATCTATAGTTGGCAAGTTTCATGTTTGAACAGGCAAACTCATTCACAGACAAGATAGATGTTTTCAGTTTTATAATGAAGTTATTCAGTGTTCAATGTCTAAATATAAACACACCGTACATGAAATGACTTTGTTTTCACTCTGTGTGCAACGTGGTGCTTCAATCAAAATTAGACTGGAAATCTGAATATTAGGTTGGGTTTCCTCTTTAAAATTGACAAATTTCTGTAAATGTGAATACAACTCATATTTATGTGGCCAAACTCTATTTAGTGGCGCCACAGCACAGCTGCATGGCTGGAAAGTGTGTGTCATGTTTCAAACATGCATTATGAATGAAAAATGAATATATCTATTTTTTACAAATTGAAGATCTTTAATATTGTATATTTAGTTTTTTTTTGTCTTGTTGATACATAACAAGATATATTACAGAAAAAAATATGTTAAATAAATTTTTAAATGTTCAGTTACACATTGCTGTCTATATTTGGTTTTTTTTAGATGCATTTAAGCACAAACGTCATTATTTATTGAATTTTTTTCTGGGGTTTTCTTTATAGCTTTTTGAAAGAAAAATATTTGAAATAAATATTCTAACACCAATTATCTATCACTTATTCACATTTGCTATCATACTGAAAAAAACCAAGGAACGGGCTGCATATCGGCCAGTCATTTGCCAGTCTGCTCTCGATAGAATTGGTAGTGGCCATTAAAAAACTCATGTCTGTCTATCACTGCTCTCATCAACTGCTGGCTCCATTTCCTGTCACCAGCCAGTGTGAATAACACCACCGGGTGATTGAGGAGGGATTGGAGCTAGCGGGAGTGCCACAAACCATTAGCCTGGAAAGGAGAGCTCAGGGACGGGTGTCCTTCTTGACACCGTCTGATGCCAAGACCTGCGTGCACATTCAAGCAAAGTTAACATTTTTTGTGAAAACTAGTCAATAGTTTTTCGTTAGAAAAAGGTTCAAACTCGAGTCCCACTTAATATGAAGTATTAACCCTTCATTCAAATCTACACTGACCTGCAGAACGTCCCGCTGCAGAATACTGTAGAAACCAAACAGGTTCGTCGATTGTCTTTGTGACTTTATGAATCGTCATAAATCGCTTACTCATAGCATGTCAAAGACAAAATGATGGTTTCAACTAAAGTGATGAGCTGCTAGTATTGATCGACAACCCAAACAACCCACGCAGATACATCACAGTGTTTTTCTGCAAAAGGACATAACAAATCCTGGTAATGACACCTTGGAAAAAAAAGGATAAAATATAAAGTAAAATATATCGAGCTGCCAAACGAAAGCTTTTTAGTGATCAAATACAGATAATGAGATTTCTAACTTATGTTGGCGGCTGCTTGGAATGACAAGGAGAGCAAATGATTTGGGACGTAGTCTCCGTAAAAAGCATGTGTAGTTTGTGTTTAAGAGGCACGCACCGTATTAATACTAGTCATGAATTTAGAAGACGTTACTGTTGAGTCATTCATATAAAAGAAATCGTTTTTCAAAACCAAAACGTGTTCGCTCCGCCTCCGTTTCGATGGCATTTCATTTTATCCACCTCCAAAGTGGTGCAGCTGGTTAACAAACACATGCTCACTTCCTGTTGTACGTGATGACAACATAACACCGTGGATTCTCCATGTTTTTAAAAGTAAAGTAGAAACGCGGACGTGACGAAAAAGAGACTGTGATCGGTTCACATTTTGCACATCAATTTTCAAATATTTACAAATCGATCAAAAACGCCGTCGTTGTGTTTGACTTTTAACTACAACGCTGAATGGTCCAATTATGACGAGAACAAAAAAGACCCGGAGGAAATAAAGGATGAAAAGGAAAAGAAACAGAGAGAAAGGCAGAACGTGATTTCGGCAGTTAGAGAAACAACACAACAACACACACAGATGCTCACTGTGGATGTAATTGCTTACACCTCATATCAGAATTAACTCATTATTCTCTACCGATGCTCCACCGGACCAAACAAAGGATGTTTGTGCTGCATCCTCAGGTCTCCAGCAAATGATGTGTTTTGTCAATCCCAGGGGGCATCTGGTGTGGTATCGGGTTTCTATGACTGACCAACAAACACACACAACTACTGAGGCTCAAATAAACAACTACACACACACCTAAACATGGAGGCAAACACACACACACACACACACCACACAGCAGGTCTCTCTGCTCATTTCTCAGCATCGATTGTTGGTTTCTCATTCTAACTCAGCGGGACCACGAAGGGGATCACTGGACCAAATTAGAACCGGATGAGTGAAACTACATTGATATCTGAGTAAACAATTGTATTCAGGCATGCTAAAAGAATATTTATCACTGGATTGTGTCTGTGTGTGTGTGTGTGTGTGAGAGAGCGTATATCTGTTAAACTTTGTTTGTATTCGCACACGTTATTAGTTTCTTTGCATACTGTTTAGGTTGATGATAGTGCCGATCTGTACACATGTGGTTCCCCACCTTCCTCATTATGGCTCCCTCCCAGGGGTGTCAGCGGCTCAGCACGGATCAGGACTAGAGGCTTCCAGCCATTAGTCTGTACCATCTTTTTCTTTTTTCTTTTTTTTTAAATTCTGCTTTCTGTCAACTATTTTGTTCATGCAACCCTCAATGTAGGACACAAATCTCTGCTGGCCTCATTATTTGAGGGGGTTTCTTTCCATTTTTAGGTCTTACTCGGAGGATTTGAAGTATTTTCATATGACAAAGAGTAATTGTGGTTGTATCTGTGGAATTGACGGAAATTGTAAACACGGCTAAACGCATAATTAGCTTCTATTGACTTTGATTGCTCCCAGCTTTGTGCTCTTGATAACTTCTGGAAAAAAATCAAAATAATGAAAAAGCAAAAGTCAAAAATGGATGACGTGATGTTATTTGCGCCCCAAAATGTCTCATTTTTCCAAATATTGAAAGACCAAAGAATCAGAGCTTTTGTTACAAGAAGTCAGAAACGCATTTCAGTGTAAAACCTTGGGTTTCTCCTGCCCTCAATTGTAGCCTGTAGTTTGTCTCTTCTGAAAAACCTTGAAAATAAATCAGATTTTCTTCAGTAACCTGACAACTGTTTGTGTACGTGTGTGTGTGTGTGCATGTGTCAATAAAACCTCTAATTGCAGTGCCCTTGTGCCTGCTTAACAAGTAGTGTGTGTGCATGTTCACGAAAGGGACACAAGCATGTGTGTAACTGAAGATGTCAAGTGAGCCCCCTCTGCTGTGATTAATGAGCCAGCAGCGTGTCTGTGTGTGCGTGTGCGCACGTGTGTGTGTGTGTGTGTTACAGTCATGACTCCGTTCCTCTGGGCAGTGAGGCCCATTGAGAACGCATGGAAATGACCTTCTTCTAACATGTGTATGTGTGTGTTCATTCTCCAAACGTGTGTCCTAACACTGCACACACCTCCAGCTCAGCCCACTCCGTCCCCCACAGGGCGAGCGGCACCGTGGAATGGACGGAGTATTCCTGACCCGCTACTTCATTCCAGGAAAGCCCCGGGAGGTGTGTACCGTTAAAAATAGCTCCACATCATCAAATCTAAAAGCTTTCTTGGATGAACCGATGGTGTTTTAACAATGAACAGCGCGGACTTCTTTCCACCGAGGAGTAATGGTCGCACAAGACGCCGCGTTCATGTTGCGCTGAACATAATAGGATTGCGTTGAGCGTAATGGGATTGCACTAAAGGCTAAAGATGGTTTTATCGGATTATTGTTGTATTATAAAAGGAAAAGGAAATGAGAAGGCAGTCTAAAAGCATCCGGCGACATCGCTCTCATCACTCATTCTGTTTTACGATACATACGTGCAGAACGACACATGATCCACTTACGTAACGACGCTGAAATGCACATGGAAAAATGAGAAACTGAGACATCGGCCCATTTCACATACATTCATCCACTACTCTGACTGCTGTCTTAAAATGAGATTAAGCTCAGACGCGCGCAGAATTGATAGGAGTCGACCATTCTGGAGCATACGTGATGAGTTGTGTGATCACAGTCTGCCCGTCCAGGTGATGGAGGCAGAGGTAGACCTCTCAGAGTAAGACTTCAACTTTATACATTCAAATCAGCCACCCATTAGAACAAATACTCTCTACCTTAAGTATTTAATTTTTTTTCCAGAGAGATGCCTGCACTGTTCATTCAGGATCACGGTGTACAAAATGACATTGATTTCCTTCTGCTTGTCCAAATATCAAGTGGTTCTGCTGTCGAGAAGGCTTCGTGTCTGTCGGGGTATCTGAGCTCAGCGAAAGGACGACAAACAAAGGGCGTATGTCCAGGTGTGTGCATTAGGGAGTGTGTGATCACGGTCAGACCGTACTGGACTACATGGGGTGTGTTCAGATTGAAGAAATGGAAAGCAGAGGAAGAGAAACACGAGAAAGGATGACACAATATCGCAATATTGATGTCATGTAACGTGTATGCGTGATTTTCTGGATGTAAAACTGCTCAACAAAGTTCCAAACTCAAGGACTGCAGAATCTAAAAGGGAAATATTCTGAGGCCTGGGCAGCTAACTTGTCTAACTACTGTAGTGTTCCTTCTTGTTTTGAAAGTCTGTTTCTGTACGCGCTGTAGAAAAGGTCGCGATTACACCTGTATCTCTGTTGAACATATGCTGAATCAGCAGATTCCCTCACACCAGAATGCCATTCTGTCTCAGAAAACTATCACAGACTATCACCGGCCTTTGCAATGCGAAGATTTAACGTTGAAAAAAATGTAATGACGATGCAAAACGAGCAAGGTGAAGTGGAAATCAAAGAGGAAATGAATAATTATCATCCTTTGACTCTAACACGCTGAGGGGGGAAAGCTGATCATCTGCTGGGAGGAGCTGATGCTTTTAAGGCCACTGGAGCACAGGAAGCTTAAAAGAGCAATAAAAGGGAAGTAATGCGAAGTCATTCAGCGTGTTTACATGCTACTTCAATAGTAATCTAGCTAAGGCAGTACTTAAAGGTTTTTCAAATCTAATGTAAACACTTTAACTGGATTACAATCGGCATGTATCGACTTTGGCTTGCAGACTTAGTTTACCTGAGTGTAAGCTAACCAAACGCAGCTTCTCTCATAGGCTGATTAAGCATGGAGTCGCTTATAGTCAGTAACGGACTAATCGCATTGATTCCATCCATGTCTATGGTTAACACAGAGTATATTGAGTAATCCTGCATGATAATAGGGGCGAAAATCGATTGCGATTGAATAACTTTTGCGATAATATCATGATGCATTGTTACTGACATGTAAACAGTCTTTTGGCACACCTGCTACGTTACATTCTGTTAGGTGTCATCTGGGCATTTTTAAGATGTACTGTAGTTCTCTTAATCACCAACAAGTGGCTTAATAGCTGTATGTGCAGCAGCTTGTAAACAATGACTGGTATTTGGGTGGTAAAAATTTATGCTTTGAAACTTAAACGCTTCTGGTTCCAGCGATTCATCACTTGCTTTACTTGTCAGACTCTACATATTACACACCATTTACATGATATACTGTATGCCAGCAAGATTCAAAAGTTTGCAAACATTTTTTGGAAAGCAGCTAGCAAGCAAAGCTTCAGGGGTCCCAATTATATGGAGAAAAAGGTACCTGTATAGGGTATGATAACTCTAAAAACAGGACACGAGGAGGGTGTGAAACGAGGGACTGTTTTCTAGTACGCGTGGGAACCCTGATTTAGTCTACTTCATTCCATAATTATCGACAAAAACAACGTAATGACCCGACGATCTGCAGAGTGTGTGTTTAGTCAGCAGCATCTCTCAGACGCTGCCAATGTGCTGCTCAGTCTTTCAAAAGAAGTGTGGGGACCGTGTACTATAAAAGTGGAGAGCCTCCATATAGAAATGACGACTCAGCTTGTTATCTTGGTCTTGACCTCTGCTTGTCTGACCACATACACAACATCTCTCCACCAGCCAATGAGATTTTAGTGTCTCGCCCTACTCCGTTATATCCGGCCAGACAATGAATCCTTTCTACTTAGAAGACTGTGATCTATTTCTGACCCTGACCTTCGACCTCCCTTTGCGAGAGGACAAGCAAAAATAGAATTTCCCCCCTGGTGAATCGATACAATATCAAATACCATCAAGGACCCTTGAACACACTAAAAGCTCAGAAAAGCTTCCGATTTCAGGATGGGTTGTGAGTCTAAATTTTACCTTACCCGTATCAAATAGGCTGAATTATAAAGACTTGTTTGGAATTGTGAGGAATTGTTTGAAATGATTTATTTACATTCCCGCCTTCATCAATTTTATCAACATTTTTGGTCAATTTCCCTATGACTCTCAAAACAAAAGACTATCCTGTGATACATGCAGCTATGCCTGAATCAGGATGAAACGTTATTATTTGAATAACACCCATGTTGTACAGACTTATCTGGCTTCAATATATGTGGTGTGGGCTATTATGGCTTTAATCTCATATCTGGTATATCTGGACAGCATTAATTACTCATAGCATTAACATGTTTTTCTTCTAAATTGTGTTATTCATCAAGGGTCTTGTTTCAGAAAGCAGGTTTTGTGAAAACATCTGCATTTGTTAACCCTGAGGTGGGGAAAACTCTGAGTTTTTGGTTTCACAAAGCCGGTTCAGCATAACTCTGAGTCAGTTACTATGGCAACGTACTGCGTGAAACTAACCTGCTCGCTGGCAGGTTTTCTTCAACTCACCCTGAGTTTCTCCTCCTGTTTCTCTGAAGCCTGCAGACTAAAGGAAGTGTCAGACACAGCGTGTCTTTTTCTTGAACAGACAGGTCAACAGAACTTGAAGCACATGAATCTGTCAGGAGAGGCTGATCAGACCCGCTTGGATGTTTTATCATTCCATACCTGATGTTCGTGTCTTTTTTCTGCACAGTCGGTAATTTTTCAGGAAAATATTCTCAGCCCTAATGTCATTCAAATGACGCTTCGCAGACATAAAACAACGTATTAGGGCCACTGCAGTAACAAAAATAATAATTAGAGCACTGATTATGAGATTATAAAGTCACAAATCTGCAAGAAAAAAGTCAGAAAAATAGTGGGTAACGACCCGGGCATCTATAGGTGGAGAGCTGGCACAGCCGCTGTCGAAATTAGCTGTCGACTGGTGGTGTGTTTGCTTAAAAGTCCAAAGGTTTCTGGTTTGCGTCCCGAGGGATGTACCCCTGCGCTGATATAAGTGGGATTGTTTTGGTCTAGAAACTACATTGCTTCATTTGGGATCAACCTTTTCACACAGGTGCTGCTCCTTGCTGTGTATTATGTATTATGTGTGTTATTATATTAGATGTCCTTGCATTTGTCCACTGCATTGCAGTTGCTGATGCTGAAAAGTTATCACCTCATCCAAATCAGTATGATGTTTTCTTCTGAATAGATCCAGTTTACATCAATGTCTCTTCAAAGTCAAAATTCAAAGTTCAAAATGTTTATGATAACACGCTCAATCGAAGCTATACAGTATATATATGCGTGTGTGTGTAGAGTAGTCCATGTAAACCTGTTCTTTTCTCAATTCATACTCACGCATTGACTCAGTCAGTGATTCTCTGCCACATCAGCTCACGTATTGTTTGTTTTCTCAATTATGTGCTAATATTCTGCATCCATATTTCTAACTCCACTTCTGGAGAAGTCGAAGGAAGGAGCGTTTTTTGCTCCTGTTGCCATGCTGAATCATTTTATCTGGGTTCCATTGATGATGGCTTTTTAAAGTTGTCGTGCACGCACCTAACTCAGCGTTGACGAGTTCAGAGTTGATTGAATTCCCACACGTCATCTGGTCTGAAACTGAAAACTCAACGGTTTCCAAACACAGGGTTCATCGGCTCAGACTTCAGATTTGTCAAACCTGCTTTCTGAAACGGGGCCCAGATTCTCTATTCTATGATAATAATAATCACTATAATGTAATCTGTACATAATCATCACTTCTTAGCAGCTAACAGAGGAGGTGATGGAGAAGGTGAGGTTTCTTTCCAACCCTGAAGTTTCAACAGTCTGGCGTTTCTGCTGTCATTTCAGTGACAAGCTCCAGCCTCCACTGGGTACAAGCGGGTGAAGAAAAAGCGGCTGTGTGTCAAACTCCTGCCTAATTAGGCATTTCACCTAGTTGCTAAATGCTCCAGATCAATCTCATATGTGGCCAGTGCGTTGCTAATGGCGAGCTGCTTAATATAGAGATAAGCTCCTGGTGTCGACAGTTAAGGCCACTATCTGTCTTCATTAAGCGGCTGCTCCTTGTGGAGAGGCTGTGATAAATGGCTTCCTCTGTTCTTCTCTCTTTCCTGTGTCTACCTTTCTCTACCTCCTACCCCTTTGTCTGTTCTCTCACTTTTTTGCACACAACCCCATTCCCTCTATAAACAGCACGTCGGAGTAACTAAGGTGTTTTTTTTCTCACTCAGAAAAAGTGACCAGGGAGTTTTTGATCACCTTGCGGGCAGATAAAGTGAAAGTGAAACATCAGAAGAAGGTGCATGTTTCATGATTTATAGAGGCGGTCATTTTTCTACGCAGATGTACGCTGTAATTACATCAGACCTCGGTGTAATGTAATTTACCTTTTCCAATTTGCTACTTCAGGATGATTAAAAAACACTCCAGCTGAAAAGTTGCCAATATCTTAATAAGACGTGCGCAAAACACAGCGAGCATTCTTTCTTTTCTCTTTAGTCCAGCCCAGGGACCCCTTGGTCGATAGAGAAAGAGAACAGGGACACCCAGATTAAAAAAAGAAAAGGTGATGCATTTTAAGCCTGGCTATACAATAAAATATTTTTAATCCCATTTTGAATTTATACACTCAGTTATCATGTTTATGGTTGATAAAATATGTGTACAGAATTATTATTGGTTTATTATTATTATTATTATTATTATCAGTTATTATCATTGATGAGGTTTATATTTTTATTCATGTATTTTAAAAGTTACCTTTACTCAATACAATTTTTGTCCAAATAATAAAAAACAATTTCACCCATATAAATTATTTTGATGAAAATTTTTAATGATTTTGGCAGACCCCCGGCAGTATCTCCACAGACCCCCTTGGGATCATGACCCCCTGGTTGAAGACCGCCGCTTTAGTCTATACTTGGTTTGACATTCGAGTTTTGTTTTGGTGTTTTACAGTCCAAATTTCTGAAGCTCTCAAACATCTGGATAAATCACATACGGCTCAGTTAAAGCTATTTCACACCGGTGTGATTTGAAAATGAGGCATGAATTTGAGCATTATCCATCCGGCAATTTTCTGCATGAGAACCATGCACACTGATTCGATACCACTATAAAATGTCTCATTCTTGTGTTCCAATTTCGCACCAAACGAAGAAAACGTTGCATTTTAGTATTTGATATATTTCATGTTATTATTTTAGTCTGTGGGAAATCCCCACCCCCCTAATTCCGGGAGTGATCCCCGTATAACGAAATGTGCGTCATGGAGCAGCTGAAAGAGAGAGGAGCTGTGTGTGATTGTGCAGCGCTGATGGAGAGCACACAACTGCCCTCTTGCCTTCAGATGAATATTGGGATTCATCAGTTAAAAGCTCTTCTACAAACAGTGTCGATATCAGATAATATCTGGTACTATTCAAGCTTTACCTCAATAGAAGGAAGAGCTGGACACGTTTCAACAAACACGACAACATGTTTATTGGTGTGATTACGATCGAAGTACGCCACATATTTACTAAATGGCATTAACGTGATCAGGGGTGTTTATTTAGGGTCTTAAATTTACCGGATTATGTGTGTGCATGTGAATGTAGGCAAAGTTGGACCTTCGTAAACTATCTGTGTTTTATCCTGCTGAAACAAACCAAAATGGCGTCACGCGATCCCATACAGAAACGGGTTCTCAAACTGATCTCCTGAAAACCTCTTTCCTTTCTCCATCGCACACAAACACACTCGTGGCCTTTGAGAGGTTTGCGCTGCAGACATTTCTTTATGAGTAGTTCTAATTAAACTTTTGTGCTGCGGAGAGAAGTGAAAGAAATGAGCATGGGAGATGTGGGAGATATGCGGAGATGAGGAGACAAAGGGGGACGAGGGAATTAGAGGGTGAAGGAAGGAGAAGAGACAAAGAGACGAGGAGTTGAGAATAAGATGGAGGGTGGAGAGGACAGGAGGGATGGGAAAGGAGGGACACATTTAATGATCAATTGTCCCCATCCTGTGGAAGTCTACAAAAACCCTCTAATCCTGAAAAGACACTTCCTTCCCGTTAATGATACCCAGGGACAACAAGAAAAAGAGAAAGCCTGTCAAACTGTGCATGGCGGAGCTTTATGGTTTTTGGAGGAGAGACACAGGGATTTTCCGGACTCTCTTATGTTAGGACACGCTTTAGCACACTTCACAGACTCGAGGAGATCGGGCCGCTCTGCAGGGTTTTCCTTCTATCAAAGTTTTGTCAGTTGGTGTAGTGGTGGGAACATATTGTATTCTATACTTAATTCTTATATGAGTCAGCATAACAGGCTACGCTTTGGAGACTGTAGAGGGAGAGACTCAGATCAACTACAGGAGGACAGCTGGGGCATCCAGGCCAAGAGACACGAGACAAGGAGCAACACAAAGACTTTAAATCCTGCAGTCAGACACACTGTACTTGAGACACTAAAACTTTGGATAGAGGTTCAACGCTGGCACACAAGAAAACCAATAGAAATAGAAATAACATAAGTGAATTTATCTTTCCAGGCAACCTGTAAGGAGAGGGAATGAAAAAGAAAATGTACTTCCAAAATGTGCAGAAAATGTTGAAATGTTGAAAAAATACTGCTACTAACGCTGAAATCATCTCAACAAAATAAAGTTAGCAGCATTATGCACTTTTGTTTTGCTCAAAAGTTAAAATAATAACAGGCATTGGCCAAAACCTTATGTAAAAATATGAAAATATTAAATGCGCAGTGCATTAACGTTAAAGATGGCACTATTACTACGGAAAAATATGAAATATAATAACATAAAATACAATTAAATAAAATTACTAGCGCAAGATGAAACTATATTATCAAACAGTATTACCAGTTACCAAAAACTACCAATATATACAACTACTTTGTTTTATACTGTATTATCACTCTCCACTCACTCCCACTGCCTCCCACACACACAGGAGCAATTAGTGTCCATACTGTGGTGCTTCTCCCGTTGATACTTTTACAATCAATTCCATGACTGCCAGATTTTAAATGAACAAAATATGTTTTCTGCGTGATTAAACTACGCAATGTTATCGCCTGGACTGGGCAACTACTCTGCAGACGCATAAAGCAAAAGCATAACCTTACAGCAGCAGAACAACGTACAGAGCGCTCCAGTTTACGTCATTAACAAGCTATCAGCAATTTAGACAAACCAGGACGTTTTCCCCCGGTCAGAGGTCCCTTCGGATGGCTAGCTGCTAGCATGTTTGGTATGTTTGGCGTTCGATCGTAAATTAATATGCTAGCTAACTAGCTAGCTAAGCAGCTAAAAAGTGGGCTAGCATTCGCATTTAACACCTTCAATTGATGCACATAAAAGTGTGTAAAATACTGTATTTTAATGACAGAATATAGTTACTAATCTAGTCGTTTTTTGCTTACTCATAGTGTAAATAATCTTTACAAAATGTGTGAGTTACAGTTACTGTGGTGAAACCAATTTCATCTTCCCGTTAAGATTATGGTCGATTTGATGAAATACCCGTCTGTAGGATGTTGGACACAGGGTGCTGTTGTGCAACAAAATATCTCCAAAAGAATGAAGGAATGGAGGATCTCCAGTGGACAGCGCCATATCATGCAACCAATGTGTAAATATGTTTCAAGATAAATCAAATCACTACAAATCACTATTTTCTCAAGACAAAATTCTTCATAATAATACATTTTACAGGCAAAACTTTATGAAATGATGTAAAAACATGAGCCGGGGACGTACAATGGACAACACGATGCCTCAGGTTACTAAAAGAACAGTGGTTAAATCACAATTACGCAGAACCTTTCAATCTTAATAATTACCCTACCCGGAACGTGCAACTGCATTGGGATCCACCATTTATGGATTCCTGTCAGGATGCAATGAGGACTTCAGCAAATTAGAGTTTGTTTGTTTTTTAAATATCTATCAAGTATGAACTCACAAGGAGCAGATGTTGATACAGAGAAGCGGATCAGAGCGATTTTAATGTTTTGATACTTCATATACGTGAACTGTTACTTTCATTGTGTCTATTGATTACATTTCTGTTGTTGTAAGCAGAAATCATAAATCTTGTTTCACTGCGGTGTGACACCGTAGACATGAACTCCGAAACTTAAACTGACACTATCTGCACCACGCAAACAGACTTCTGATTTGATTCAAATTTCCCAGATGGATGTTTTATTACGCTGATGTAAAATGTAATCAAATCTGTCCAGCATCATCTTTGGATGTTGCTAAGAAGCAGCGGCCATCTGCCAATGAAAAAAGGAGCATCTACATTTATTTTGAATTGAATGTGATTGTGTTCAACGATGGAGGGCGAGACAGAGAGTTATGAAAGATCATATTAAAAAGGTCACCTTTGGTCAGAATGAACAAGTGGCTGCCAGCCATGGAAAAACCACCACAGGAGACAGAAAGCCATTAGAGCCCAGAGAGTACAGAGTGGAGGAGGATGGAGGCGGAGGAGGGGGGCTATTAGCTGAAGGATGAGGACACTAATGACCTATACAGGCAGCTGTACTGATTATTGGTGGGAGATATTGACCCTGTTCAGATTTGGCATTACAATTTGATCTAACTTATCCAATCTCAAATAAGTACAAGTCTGAACGCATCAAATGCATCCTCAATGACTCCTACGATCTCATGGCTCAGACCACATTTTGGAGATGATCTGGGCCCCGTGAGATCAGATACGTGTGGGTCTGAACGCAATGCCTCCTCAGGACGCATTGAATGACCAAATACTTAACTGACGCACACTTTGTAAGCACAAGTACGTACATATGAGTCAGAGGGAGCCTGAACCGACCAACAAAAAGCAGGAGAGTATGGAAGAAGTTAGGGCTTGGTATGATATTGGCAAAAGTGTTATTGCGACACAAAATTTAATAACGGTCAATGTCAATACTTATTGACAATTTTTAATGAGCCCTACTCCTGCTTGGGCAAACACAACCTTTCTAGACTTCAGTTAATTCAAAACACAGCCGCCAGACTGCCCACAAAGTCAAACAAAAGGAGTCCACATAACCTGGAGATCAAGCGAGCTAAATCTCTGTTCTCTTAAAATGTCCTTTAAATTTTAAAGGACATTAAATTAAGATTAAATGAATCTTGCTGAATTTAAGTAAGAGCACCTTTCAAAGTGTGTTTTAAAGTTTAAAACGCACTTCGACAGGTGTGAAATTCATTGCTGTGTATACCTTCTGATCTATTCTGTCCTTACTTTTTAAATATTTTCAGCATTTTTATTACTTGTATGTTCTTTTTATGATGCCTTTATACTATTGTGATTTTATTAGATTCTGTCTTTTATTTATTTTGGCTGTTGGAAAGCACACTGTAACTGTGTTCTAAATGGTGCTACACTAATAAAATTATTATTTTTTATAATGTTACAGCTCCACTGTTCTTTGTGTGCGTGTGTATGTGGAGCAGCAGTCCCACCTGCAGCGAAACAGAGGAAAAACTGAACAAAAACGACATCAAAATGCAATACAAAGTCTGACACTGTGCTGAAATCAATCAAGTGCACATTAATGAGGTAAATAACGTAAACAAATATAAGAGTTTACAGTGTTCAAAATGACGATGAAGAAAACCGCACAATAATAAGGCCACATTTACGCTTTGCCCTCAAATGCAACCTGGCCAAAAGTTCAAATTGACCACATCGTCATCATAATTTGGATGGAGGAACATTGCATAGCAGAGTTCACAGAGTTTCCGTAATGCACTGCAGCTCCACAAATGAGAGACGGGACGTGAAGACTGATATCACAATCTGTTGAGTAGATAATTGGAATAACTCAATCTGTAATTGAAGGCACTTTAGCAATAGACAACTTCATAATTACCAGATTGTGCAGCCTAATTATTTCAACTGCCACGCACAGGACACACTGTATTCGCTGTATTGACAATGCTCTTTAGAGCAAAGATGACACCGCATCTTCATCGTGCTGATTACTTCAAGGGCTTCATCAACAGCTCATTACTTAGAACTCTTTCGCTATCTGGGCCTGAATCTGTGTCACGATTGCCTCTCACATCTTGCTGAAGAGGAGATAAAACAAAAGTACATCAGAGCGTGCACCCTCAATGGAAACTTTCCATTTCCAACAGCCCAATTATGTCTATGTCATATCAGTGAAGCAACGACATTAGTCTCTATTAGGAAAACCTTTGTCGGCAGTGGGAAAAATAGAATGTAGCTTGAAACTGCCGCCGAATGAATCAAAACATGAGCTGAATGAAAACTGAAGGAGGTTTAAGACGAAATGGGTATTTTGAGTTAGTGTGAGTAAGCCTGGATGACTCTGGGAATAAATAAGATCACAACAATTTACATTTCTGCACTGATATTGTGACAGGAGGGCAATTGATGTGTGTGCAGTAGTTTGGAAAATCCAGCAGGTTTATAGGTGTAGAGGTCTTGTGCTGATGAAAAACGGCACCGACGAGATGAAAATGGTAAGAAAACAAAACCACGGACCACAGGTGGGGTGGCAAGAAACCATCGCATGGGCTGGGTTTCTGCTGTGAGATGTAGAGAAACAACGCAACTCAACTCCTGAACACTTTCTTCCAGGTTTAAAGTTTCAATGGTATGAAGCTGTACCAAACCTGCACCCAGTCGACCGTCTACGAGCCTGCAGACATTTATAATATTTTAACTGAGCTAATTCACTAATAAACTGGTGTGAATGACATCTGGCTGCTACCACAGTGGCTAACCTGGCTGAATAACAATTTTAGCATCTCTACAAGACTGTCTTAGTAAGGCAAGTCAACTCCATTTTGTGCCTTTATTTATTTTGTGATCTTTGACGCTCAAACAATGCGACGCTGATGCTGAGGTATGTCAGGCGGATGTAAATCTGAGAAATTGTTTTGGCAAAACAAGCTCTAACTGGATATACGTACTTCAGGTCCTTAGAAGATAAAACAGTCTCTCAAGAGCAGACGCACGCTATTCAAACACTGCCAGACATCTACAGTGCAAAGTCACATGAAAAATTCTCTGAGTTCAGGTTGATTGTGTAAGAAGTAAGTCGATGTATTTTCGTTTCTATTCCGCTCTTTGAATTCAGAAAATCAAGGACCAAAGTGATGAAAGCAGCGGAGATCAAATATAAATGATTCAACCTTAAGTCTGCCTCACAGGAAAAAAATATGATGGTAAAAGATCAGTTTTGACATCGCCAATGAAGATGTACAGGATAAATTCCATTGGCGTACTCTTACCAGGGATTATAAAGACTTCTTATCTATAAAATACCCTTTGCCCTCATTTACTTCATTCATTCATTCATTTCCAAAGGCAGTTGGTGGTTACTGACTGAATTGGTAACAGATAGATAGTAAATAAATGATCCCACAACTTAAGATTAAATAATGAGTTAATGATGGAGAAGATCCAGATACATCAAATGTCAAATTGATAGCCAAAGAGATTTACTCTGTGTCGGGGGAAATGTTTAGACTGTTAGATATGCTTAAATATTTGCCAAATTGTTCAGCACACATTCTCTTTATCAGTTTCTCAGCTTTGTGATTGTTAATATGACTTGAATGGTTATGACAGCTACCGTCAAACACGCTGATGCTGACCAGGATTCTAATCGTCCTCTTCAGCGTGCCAGTGGTTTGGTTAGCTGGGTGGAGTCGTGTTGATCGTAGGCGTAGGAACTGATTATTCAACCTCACTGTGTGGAATCTGAGTGTGGTTTGTCGTGGTTTGTCAACCAAGAGTTCAGGATTAGATTTGTTTTTTGATGTGTTTCCAGCTTTCCGGAACACCCCTCAATATATAAAAGGATCTGGGCGATCCGGTTTTGTGTTGCACACAGTAAAGCCTCTCAGACGCCTTGCAGAGGCACAGAATGTGTCATATGATGGAGAGAGTCATGAGCAACAAAGGAACAAATGCTGCTCCAAGGAAAAGTCTTCACTTCAGGCATCTCACCTTATACCAGGGCTACATCTCAAACAACAGGATATGACAACACAGGTGAGGCTGTGTGTAATAATGGAGGATAAGACACAAATAAAAAGGCTAAATAATTCTTTACAAGAAGTCAGTTTCATATAACACATCCAACAACATCCAACCAAGAAGGAGAGGAGCCACTTTTCAGCTTGGGCATTCTGAAAAGGTATCAAAATAAAAGATGAAAAATAGGAGACAATTTAAAAACTACCTATTTTCACACCTCAACACACGTGGCCAGTGGCTGCATGTAGCGGGTATGATTATCGGTTTGCCTG